>AWOL01S0003831.1:3508-29323 GCA_000715115.1 Nicotiana otophora | reverse complement strand
TAAGAGACAGTATATATATATATATATATAAAAGCCAAGTGACAAGTTATTATAAAGCCACTTGGCATTCTTAAAGTGAGTTTAAGGGAGAGATTTTGAAATAAGAAAATAGAACTTATATGGAATCCCATTTAATAAAAATCTTAATTGTTATTAATTTTTTTTTGACTCTTATATGGCAATCTTCAATTCAATTCTTTTATGAATATTTAATTATTTTATTTCCGGCTAAGTAGTTTCTTTTGTCCATACAAATATGAAGAAAAAGAAAAGGAAAGAAAAGAAGAGTGGGGATTTATTAAGATAATTAAAAGCAATATCAATTTCCTATAAAGATGGAGATGTCATATAGAATACTATAATTATGGCAACAAAAAAAGAGAATACAAATCCATCGAAAAATTCATGGATATAAAAAGGTATAGGAATTACTTTAACAAAAATGAAGACGAAATAAATAAAGCTATATGAACTGTTAAAAAAGAAAAGTGTAAATTGCTCTTCCACACATTGCATTTGTTATATAGAACTGTTTATGTATTTCAAATATAGTAACTAAGAGAGTTTTATTTGTTTTCACGTTTTATCCTTTTATTCATTAAAACAAATAAAAGTAAATGTACTATAAGAGCAAAAGGACAAACAACAAATATATTGAAAGGAAAATTGATTATATTAGAAGAAGAATAAAGGAAGATTGAATGTAATGATTTAAAAATAATAATAAATATATTTATATTGATATTAGGTCAAATCTTCTATCTACAACTATATATATAAAATAAGAGGATAATTTAAAATGTGATGAAACCAAGTGGCAAGCTAATAAAAAGTCACTTGACAATTATAAGACAAAACTAATAATTAAGACTTTGAAAAGGAAACATGATTAATGGGAAGTAACTGAATGAAGTTATTTAAAGTATAATTAATAAAAGTAATTAAATGAAGTTATCTAAAGCATTAAATAGCTTAAGTAATCTAAATAATGTATTAAAAATATATAGAGAGATATAAGAATATTTGAATTGAGAATCGTTTTTTGAAAGATAAAAGTATATTACTTTTACATTTTGCCTCTAATTTCTAAGATCTAAAATAAATATAGTTATAAAATTAATTAAACACATAAAAGTAAAGAACGTAAATTTAAAATAAAATTAAAATTCAATATTCTATATTGAGAATAAAGGAGAACATAAATTTACACTTGAAATAACAACATATGCGTTAAGCTATATGTTTAAGATTTATGTATCTTTTTTTTAATAATAATAATAATAATAATAATAATAATAATAATAATAATAATAATAATAATAATAATAATAAAAGTATATATTCTTCTATCTATTTATTCTGTTAAACAAAATCAAACAAAAATTTATCCAAGCTTTTGAATTGAAAAAGAAAACTCCAAAGACGAAAAACTATATTGATATTTTGGTAAAGTATAAAGTATGAGCATATGCACTTCTATTATTTTTGTTTATTATTAAATTAAATACTAGATGAAATAATTTGTAATACCCCGAAAAATTTCGAAGAGTTTTAAGACCATTAAGAAGATTGGCAAGTGCTAATTATATTAATTCGGGTATGAACAAAACTGATAATTTGAATGATATCAATTCATCATAATAATATATGTATGATGTGCATTAAGAATGGTTTATGGTCTAAGAAGAGTCCTAAGGCTATGTCAAGTTGACAATTATATGATGAGATAAAGTTTCAAGTGAGTTCGCACAATACCTAACTTTAAACAAGAATAACTCTCAGGATATGAAGTGTTATATGGTGTATAACCTATTAAAAGAAAGGTCTATGTGTCTAGTTTCTAATTCTCCAAACCGTTCAGCATTTGGAGATTCCTACAAGAATTTATGATCTTTTTACTAAAGGGTGGAAGAACAGCTACACGAGTCTTGCGTAGCCTACACACCATAGCAGTGTAACCTACACACCATTGCGTAGGCAAATCCAGCAGCTTCCAACTGAAGGGGGATAGAAGTCCACCCTGCATAGCCTTTGTGCGTAGCCTACGCAGGGAGGCTACACAGCTTTAGGGTCCATTTTAAAGGGGCTGAAACAAGAGGTTTAGAGAGAGAAAACATTAGTTCTTCAACTTGAAATTGATTTCTAGAGAGAAGGAGGAGCTCTTCCACCATGGATACACTTCAAGTTAAGTTATTTTGGTACAAGGATGGTTATATAATATCATTTAGTAATAATACTACATTATTATGGATCAAATCCATAGGAAATGGGTTGAATCTTCAAGAACACCAAAAAGAGAAAAAGTTAGATTCTTCCACCAAGAGGTAATCTCTTCACTTGAGCTTCATATATATGTCATATTGGAGTATGGGTAGCATATTTATGAGTTTTATTTGAAGTTGTAATGGGATATTGTATGAAACCTAAGGGAGGGTCTTGAAAATGATATTTTGGGCAAAGAAGAAGATGAACAGTGATGAATTGATATAAAATGAATTGTTTTAAGTTTCTAATAATTCCAATAGACTTGATAACTTAATTGATTAACGAATTGAATAGGGAATCACCATTTGGATAAGATACAATACTAGTTCTTGAAATGGGTGTTCTTGAACATATGGTTTTGTTGGAAAAGACAATGAATAGTGACTTAATGATGTTGGGTAATTAACATAGTATTATTAAGGACTCCAAATGAGTATTAAATGATAATAATAGAATTGAATAGGCTAATAGATGAGCCGATTGGATAATTTGGGATGGTTGAAGGCTTGTTGCCAAATTGTGAAGCCTAAATGGATATTTATGAATCTTTTCGTATTTATTTTGATATAGTTGGGATATCTAATGGTTGGTATTAAATTGTGGGTGATATTTGGACATTTTAATCAATTGGAGCATTGTAGTTTTTTCGGAGCTTGAATGTTGAGGTAAGTAACTCTTCTAATCTTGGAGCTGAGGGTATGAACCCTGATTATGCGTGTTATGTATTTGGTGTTGAGGTGACACACATGCTAGGTGACTGGCGTGTGGGCGTGCACCGTACGAACTGTGACTCCGTTATTCTTATGGTACTGTGTAATTACCTGAATTTATCTATAATTATGAAATCTCTACGTACTAGAGTTATCGAGTTGTGACTCATGTTAGAAATAATGCTTAAGCAAATGTTGGTATTATTGGGACCCACTGAGGTCATTTCTGCTATCGATTTTGTTGTTTAAATTGTAAATTCATACTCGGTCATGTTCATTCATTTCATATCATCTCTCAGTCTCTGTTGCTATTTATTGATTCATCGTATCATCATTTTGGGCTAGTTTCATGACATTGTGAGCCCGAGAGACTGGAGAGATTGATGACTGAGTGAGGACGAGGGCCTAATTGTGAGGATAATTATGGGATCGGGCTACACGGTGCAGCAAATCATATTAGCGTATTATAGCATGTGAGTTGTCCGTACGGATCTAGATATTGATACTATAACACGTGAGTTGTCCGTACAGAACGTGAGTTGTCCGTGCAGATTATAGCGCTTGGGCTGAAGGAGCCCCTTCGGGGTCTGTACACACCCCTAGTGAGCGCAGATACCTACTGAGTGCGAGTGCCGAGTGCCGAGCGATTGGGAGGATTGAGTGACTGTGAGGATTGAGTGATTGGGAGCACTGAGTGAATTGATACTCTGAGAGTATGCATATGGTTTCATCACTGAGTTGCATAGCACTAACATGCACACTTAACATACATGCATCGAGATGTATTTTTCCTCATGCTGTACGATATGGCGTCATTCATGACTTTACATACTCATTGACATGTGGGCATAGAAATATATTTTCCTCATGCCATTGGAAAATAAAACATCTTATCTGTTGCTGAAATATTTTTCGGGAAAAATCACAGTTTTTACCAAAAAAACATACTCATATTTTGATGATTTCGGCAAAAAAATTTGAATTTTACTGTTACAATTGAAAAGAAAATATTTATTTTCCGGAACAAGCTGAGCATTTATTGTTGAGTTATTACTGGTGTTATTCTCATTATATTGTTATGATTTGTTGTTGGTTATTGGTGTTGGACCTTGATCTTTGTTTCAGATCGTCACTACTTTCAACCTAAGGTTAGGTTTGTTACTTATTGAGTACATGGGGTCAGTTGTACTCATACTACACTTCTGCACCTTGCGTGCAGATATTTGATGTTGATGTTGCTGTGATCGATAGGAGCTGGATTTGAAGATGTACATGTGTTCCAATCGTAGCTACCTCTTGTTCATGGTAGCCTTAGATTTATAAAAATCTGTTTATGTACATTTCGAACAGATGATGTATTTATTTCATACCAGCTTCATAAATTCTAATATTATAAGCTCATGATCTGTACTACTAGTACTTGGGGAATGTATTAGAGTCAATTAAATATCAATTGAATTGGATAGTTGTTAATTGGCTTATCTGACGAGTTGGGTTAGGTGCCATCACGACTAAGTGGATTTTGGGTCGTGACATAATTATATCAAATTTTATAGTAAGGGAAATAATAAAGAAAGAGGGGGTGGAGATAGTGTGAGAAAAATTATATTTTGAGTAATGTAAAAAATAAAATAAAGATAACAAATAAATAATACTCAAAAATATTATTGATAAGTTTAAATATTAATCTGAGCTATAGAATAAAAGAACACATGCATAAAAGTAGATGAATTGTTTTATTACAATGAATAAAAAAAAACCAAAGTCATTGTTATATTGAGAGTAGCGAAAGATATCAACAATTCTAAATTATAGGTAACTTAATAACATGGACAAGAAACCAAAAAAATGAGAAACAAATATGTAAATACAAAATTTCAGTGTTGAGATATATAAAAGGATAAGACTTATTTCATCTTTGGGATGAGAAAGTTTTTGAAATAATTCATATGGTCATGCTATATAGATAAGATCGTGCAACTGAAAATATTATAGTAGATAAAACTAAAATTAACAATATAGACAATTGACATAATTCTAAGAAACAAATAAAAATATAAATAAATATTTTAAATTTTTATGTAGTAATTGTAATAAAAAAAATTAAAAGTCAACTTTCATACTAAATACAAAAAGGAAGGAGAATTTAATTTAATTGCTTATTGAAAGTGATACTAAAATAATAATTATACAATTATTAAGATATTTATGACATATAACAATCGAACTTCTCTATTTAAACTTTGAACTAATTCAACACTACACATTTAGAAAAATAATATAAGAATATTCATATTATAGATAAACGCTAAATAAAAAGAGTTAAAATATTATAGAACAAAAACTAATGTATAAAGAGAAAAATAGAGATTTGGTTTTATATATACTTTAAATTTATTTGAAAAAAAAATCAGTAAATAAATAACACTCAAAAATATTATTGATAAATTTGAACAACGAGACAATTATGAGAAATAGTCATTCAAGATAAAGTCAAGTTAAATTTTATGAGTAATACAAAACTATATCCCTTTTATTATATTAATGTGGTAAGTTACTAAATATTTCATGTCATAATTTGATAATATTAAGTAACAGATAATACAATTAGAATAAGCAAGGAACAAACAAAATATAAATTTTAGAAACAATATAGAAATATACGACTTATAAGTAGAATTATGATGAGAAAATTGGTACATATACTCATAATTGAAATTATAATAAATAAAGAGTCATGAAGGAAGAATATTACAGAAAGAAAGAATCCAAGCGATAACGTAAAATATATATATTAATTAATTTTTTTATATAGGAAGTTTTAGTTATTAAATAGAAGAATATAACTCATAATTCCATATTAAAAAATAATAAAAAAATAAAATAATATTACGATATATATATAAAACACAAAATAACAGTAATTAAAGTTAGTGTATTTTTAAAACAAAATTAAAATGCTTATCTTTTTATATTTTTGATAAATTTAAAATTATAATTTAACCAAAAATAAGATATTACATAATTTTAATTATAAGTAGAATGCAAAATGAGAAAACTAATCAAATATTATAGTAGAAAAGAATGTATAAAAAGAGAGGAATAAATATAACATTGGAATATTTATAATTTAAATTAATTAATAAAAATAAGAGGTAAGTAAATAACAATCCAAAAATATATTGATAAATTTAGACAACTGAAGAATTTTAAACAGTAAAAATAATAAAAATATTTTCAGAGTAAGAAAATATATATCTATGTTATACCATAGAAAATTATTACAAAATATTAAGCCAATTGATAAGTTAATAAAAGTCATTATTTAATTGCCATATGATATGTATCCTTTAATTATATAAATTTGTTATATTTGTTCACATTGTATTAAAAATAAAATAACAAATAAAATTTATTAAAATAATATGATATATCATATCTTAATTTCATAGGATTCTTTAAGTTTGTCCGCGCATGGCACGGGTATAACACTAGTAAGTATGATAACTATCAGTAAAATATAAACAACGAGAAGTCTTTAAAAAAAGAGAAAGCACTAAGCAATGATTGACAAATTGGTTTACTAGGTCTCTGATGAAGCCTTCAATTTTGCGTAAGAGCCGATAGAAACTATCATCGAATCCAAAAATGTAAAAGAAAAAAAGAGAACAAAGAAAATATGTTATTTGCTGAAAATGGGTCTCTAACCCAAGGCCGAATAGTAAGTAAATTTGGAAAGGTACTTACACTCTGTTTGGATTATTATTACCCATCATTTTATAATGTATGTATTGTACTGTATTATATTGTATCGTATCGTTTTATGACTACAATGTTTGGGTAGACTGTATTGTTTATTGTTGTTAAATAGCATTTTGCTGTTTGGTTTGACTGTATTATACTGTACAATAACTGATAAGTTTATTAAAATACCCTCAATTATTTTAAATATTTAATTTATCAAGAATTACACATAAAAATAATTTAAGAAAATCACTTTCTACTAATTTATCACCAATTATGTCTTATATATAAGTTAAGCAATTAAATTCATGCAAATCCTATCGAAATTAGTGGAACAAGTTAATAATATTAAAAATAATAATAAGTACACTATGTTCATAATTAGATCATAATAATAAAAAAATAAAATAAAATATTAAGTAGACTCCATTTAGAATTTAGATCATAAGTAATATTTTCTAACAACCAATATCATAAAGCTAATTGGAGATAAAGTAATTAGCATTGGAATTATAAATCAAAGTAGAAGAAAAAATAAAACAAAAGTTAGGGAAACCTATACCTGAAGAGTTTGGAAGCGCCAGAAGCAACGAGATTTTCACGTTATTAGACTTCGCGTATATAGCTTATATTTAGGATGCTGTCTTTGAGAATTTATATAGGTTATTAGACTTCACGTAGAATTCTATTATAAAATTATATGAGAAAGAAACTTTGCTATTATTTAAAATAAAAAAAGGTAAAGGGTAAAATAGAATTATAAAGTAATAAGTTAGGGCATAATTAGAAAGAAAAATAGAAAACGATCCCACCACACTAAATCGGTTGTTTCAAAAAATGAGACTTTTCATTGTTCCGGAACAACGGATTTAACAATACAATACAACCAATTTTAACTAAACAATCAAAACAGATATTTTTTTGGGAAAATAATACAATACGATACAATGGGTAAGAACGATTCAAACAATCTGTTAAACTAACAGCTTAACCATGGCTGCCCTCCAACTTCTGGTTTTTAAGAGGGCCAAGTAAATTATTTGAGTGGTCCTATCTGGATACAGTATATATAAGATCTATATATATATATATATATATATATACGATTTTTGTAGAGCCTAACCGGTTCCCGTGACCCCTCACTCTCCACTGTAGATCTGCCTCTGCTCATTGTAAGTGATTATATAGTTAAACTCTCTATAACAATATCGTTTGTTTCGATTTTTTAATTTTATAGTGATTAACCGCTATACACCTATAACAATATTTCACAGTTAAATATTTTTAACTGTTATAGATAAAACTTATCAAAAAAATTAATTGTTTTTTTTAATGTTAAATATTAACGATAAAAAATTATTCAAAGTTTAAATCTCAAAAAAGATATACATATTCATTAATTAAATATTAAAGAAAGTAAATTTCTCCAATAATTACTCATGAGTGACCGTAAGATTATCTTATTTGTATTATTACAATGCTATCGGACTAACTTGACGTCTAGACTCTCTGTGGAATGAATAATACTAACCAAGGAACCAATAGGCCTCACATAAATACAAATACGATACAAGAAATATTGAGTTCAATGAAATGATTAAAGTTTAGAGAGTATTTTTTAAATCTTATAACTTATGCGCGAAGGAAACTATGTTCAATGGAAAATATATTACAAATCTTCAAATCTTAAGCATAATACAAGATGAAAACTCATCCAATGAAAAAGAATGTGTACATATCTTCAAATACTAGACATTATACACAGTGAAAACTTTTATGCAGTGGAATAAAAATATACAAGCATATTTTTTAAATAGAATTAAATAACAATTATAATTATGAAAGTATGTACTAGCATAGTATTTTTCATTATAAGTGGATGGTACATTAAAAGTTTAAAATATTTAGTCAAAATTTTTAGGCTTATCATTAGTAATCTTAGAGGATCTATATGGCTGTATAGAGGTAATACTACAAAGAGTGCACTTCGATAAAGATGGTTGTTGCTGTTATAAGTAAACAAGTATTTAGAGAAGTAAAATACAACATAAAAGATTAATTCAGCCAAAAACGTGATCTTTATAGTATATAACTATTACATAGGGATAATGTTATAGAGATCAGGTCTGACTGTAATTTAGACTTAAAATATCCACAAATATCTGACAATATTCATAAATAGTTATATTAATGTCACGACCCAAAATCCAACTAGTCGTGATAACACCTAACCCAACCCGCTAGGTAAGCCAAATAGCAACAATTCAACTCAAATGAGATTAACTAGGAAAAATAATGATAATATACTGAACTTTTATACAAAAGAATCCCCAAGGACTGGTAGTACAAATCACGAGCTTCTAAGATTTAGAGTTTACAACGCTAGTATGAAATAAATATATGATCTATTTGAAATGTACATAAATATATTTTTATAAATCTAAAGCTACCATGAACAAGAGGCAGCTATAACCGGAACACAGGTTCATCTTCAATGCTAGCTCTCGCCATACACAGCAACATCAGCTCCAAACTCTGCACGTAAGGTGCAGAAGTGTAGTATGAGTACAACCGACCCCATATACTCAATAAGTAACAAACATAACGTTAGGTTGAAAGCAGTGACGAGCTTGGACAACGGTCAGGGTCCAACACCAATATCCAACAACAACTCATAACAATTGTAACGACCTGGTCGGTCGTTTTGAGCGTTATAGACCGAACCCCTATTTATTGCTTCCCCCGTATCTTTTTCTTCTATTATGATTTGCCGGGAGGTTTCGTTTTGGTTTTTGGAGTATTTTGGGACACTTAGTCTCTAAACGGAGGCTTAAGTCTTAGGATTTGGATCATAGTTGGAAGTATATGAAGACGACTCCAGAATGGAGTTCCGTCAATTCCGTTAGCTCCGTTGGGTGATTTTAGGCTTAGGGGAGTGTCCAGATTGTGTTTTGGAGGTCCGTAGCTTATTTAGGCTTGAAATGGTGAAAGTCAAATTTTTGGAGATTTGGACCGGTAGTAGAATTTTTGATTTTGGGGTCGAATTCTGATTTTGGAAGTTGGAATAAGTCCGTAATGTTGAATATGACTTGTATGCAAATTTTGGGGTCAATCGGACGTGGTTTGATAGGTTTCGACATCGGTTGTGGAAATTTGATGTTTCAAGTTCTTTAAGTTTGAATTGGAGGGTGATTCGTGATTTTAGCATTGTTTGATGTGGTTTGAGGGCTCGACTATGTTCATATGGTGATTTAGGATTGGTTGGTATGTTTGGTTGAGGTCCCGGGGACCTCGGGTGAGTTTCAGATGCTTAACGGATCATTTTTGGACTTGGAAGATAGCAGATTTTCTGGTGTTTTGTTGCAGACATTCTCTTCATCGCATTCCTATGTGTCCTCTTATTTTGCCCCACATTTGGGCGTATCTCGGGATTCTTTGAGTTCCCATGTTTATGTGTCTACTCCTATGGGAGATTCTCTTATTGTAGACCGCGCATATCGATCGTGTTTGATTGCTCTTAGTGGTTTTGAGACCAGAGTCGATTTAATATTACTCAGCATGGTAGATTTTGATGTTATCTTAGGCATGGACTGGTTGTCGCCTCATTATGCTATTCTTGATTGTCATGCTAAGACCGTGACGCTGGCTATGCCAGGCTTACCGCGATTAGAGTGGAGAGGTACCATAGAGTATACTCCCCGCAGAGTTATATCATTTCTTAAGGCTCAATGATTGGTTGAGAAGGGGTGTGACGCGTATTTAGCTTATGTGAAAGATGTCAGTATTGATACCTCTACAGTTGAGTCTGTTCCAGTAGTGATGGAATTTCTAGATGTGTTTCCAACTGATCTTCCGGGCATGCCGCCGGACAGAGATATTGATTTCAGCATTGATTTGTTGCCGGGCACTCATCCCATCTCTATTCCTCCATACCGTATGGTTTCTCCTAAGTTGAAGGAGCAGTTGCAGGAGTTGTTTGATGAGGGCTTCATTCGGCCCAGTGTGTCACCTTGGGGTGCTCTGGTCTTGTTTGTGAAGAAGAATGATGGTTCTATGCGTTTGCGTATTGATTATTGCATGCTGAACAAAGTTACAGTGAAGAACAAGTATCCATTGCCTTGTATTTATGACTTTTTGATCAGTTATAGGGTGCCAGAGTGTTTTCCAAGATTGACTTACATTTAGGCTATCATCAGTTGAAGATTAGCAAAAATGATATACCGAAGACTGCCTTCAGGACCCGATACCATCACTATAAGTTTCTTGTTATGTCTTTTGGGATGACCAATTCCCCAGCAACCTTCATGCATTTTATGCACACTATGTTCTAGCCTTATCTTGACTCCTTCGTCATTGTGTTTATTAACGACATTTTGGTGTACTCTCGGACTCGGGAGGATCATGAGTAGCACTTGAGGACTATGCTTCAGACTCGGAGAGAAAATATGTTGTACGCAAAATTTTGGAGGTGTGAGTTTTGGCTAGCCTCAGTGGCATTCTTGGGTCATGTAGTATCGAGTGATGGGATCAAGGTAGATTCGAAGAAGGTGGAGGCAGTGCAGAGTTGGCTAGACCATCATCAGCTACGGAGATCCGCAGTTTTCTTGGTTTTGCGGGGTATTACCATCATTTTGTAGAAGGATTCTCATCTATTACAGCACCTATGACCACGCTGACCCAGAAGGGTGCTCCGTTCAGGTGGACAGAGGAGTGTGAGGAGAGCTTTCAGAAGCTCAAGACAGCTTTGACTACTACCCCAATTTTGGTATTGCCTACAGGTTCGGGGTCCTACACTGTATATTATGATGCGTCAAGGACTGGTCTTGGCGCGGTGTTGATGTAGGATGGTAGGGTGATTGCCTACGCATACAGATAGCTGAAGGTGCATGAGAAGAACTATCCTGTCCATGACCTTGAGTTAGCAGCTATTGTGCATGCCCTGAAGATTTGGCGCCACTATTTGTACGGTGTTCCTTGTGAGATTTACACTGATCATAGGAGTTTGCAGCATCTGTTCAAGCAAAAGGATCTTAATTTGGGTCAGCGGAGGTGGCTAGAGGGCTACTTGAGGATTATGATATCACCATTTTGTACCACCCTGGAAAGGCCAATGTAGTGGCCGATGCTTTGAGTCGCCAGGAAGAGAGTTTGGGGAGTCTAGCATATCTTCCAGCAACAGAGAGACCCTTAGCATTGGATGTTCAGGCCTTAGCCAGCCAGCTTGTGAGATTCGATATTTCTGAGCGGAGTCGAGTGTTGGCTTGTGTGGTCTCTCGGTCTTCTCTTTATCATCGTATCAGGGAGCGTCAATATGATGACCCCTACCTGCTTGTCCTTAAGGACACGGTCCAACACGGTGATGCTAAGGAGGTCACTATTGGGGATGATGGCGCATTGAGGATGCAGGGTAGGCTATGTGTGCCTAATGTAGATGGTTTGCGTGAGTTGATTTTCCAGGAGGCTCATAGTTCGTGGTACTCTATTAATCCGGGTGCCGCGAAGATGTATCAGGACTTGAGGCAGCATTACTGGTAGAGGAGAATGAAGAAGGACATAGTGGAGTATGTGGCTCGGTGCCTAAATTGCTAGCATGTGAAGTATGAGCATCAGCGACCAGGTAGGTTGCTTCAGAAGATAGAGATTCTGGAGTGGAAATGGGAGCGGATCACTATGGATTTTGTTGTTGGACTCCCACGGACTCAGTGGAGGTTTGATGCAGTTTGGGTGATTGTGGATAGATTGACCAAGTTAGCTCGTTTCATTCATGTGATGAGTAATTATTCTTCCGAGCAGCTGGCTCGAATTTACATCCGCGAGATTGTCAGGCTTTATGGCGTACCGGTATCTATCATCTATGACCGGGGTACAAAGTGCGTATCACGGTTCTGGAGAGCCGTACAACATGAGTTGGGTACTCGAGTAGAGCTTAGCACAACATTTCACCCTTAGACGGACGGACAGTCCGAGCGCACTATTCAGATATTAGAGGATATGCTCTATGCGTGTGTGATGGAGTTTGGAGAGTCATGGGATCAGTTCTTGCCGCTTGTGGAATTTGCGTACAACAATAGCTATTAGTCGAGCATCTAGATGGTACCGTATGAGGCTCTATATGGTAGGCGGTGACGGTCCTCGGTGGGTTGGTTTGACCCGGGCGAAGCCAGATTATTGGGTACAAACTTGGTCCAAGATGCCCTGGATAAGGTGAAGGTGATTCAGGATCGACTTCGCACAACCTAGTCTAGACAGAAGAGTTATGCAGACCGGAAGGTTCGCGATGTAGCATTCATGGTTGGATATCGAGTCTTGCTTCGGGTATCGCCTATGAAGGGAGTTATGAAGTTTGGGAAGAAGGGTAAGCTGAGCCTAAGGTACATTGGTCCTTTTTAGGTGTTGCGGTGTGTTGGGGAGGTTGCTTATGAGATTGCCTTACCTCCCAGCCTAGTAGGAGTTCATCCAGTATTCCACATGTCTATGCTCCGGAAGTATCACTGTGATCCGGCTCATGTGTTGGATTTTAGCTCAGTCCAGTTGGACAAGGATCTATCTTATGTTGAGGAGCTAGTGGCTATTCTGGACAAGCAGATTCGAAAGCTGAGGTCAAACAACTTTGCTTCCGTGAAGGTTCAGTGGAGGGATCATTCAGTCGAGGAGGCGACTTGGGAGATCGAGCATGATATGCGCAGCCGTTATCTTCATCTTTCACCACTTTAGGTATGTCTTTATGCTTGTTTAAGGATGAATAATTGTTTTAAGAGGGGAAGTATGTAATGACCCGGCCGGTCATTTTGAGAGCTATAGCCCCGAACCCCTATTTATTGTTTCCCCCGTATCGTTTTCTGCTATTGTGACTTCCCAGGAGGTTTCGTTTTGGTTTTTGGAGTGTTTTGGGATACTTAGTCCCTAAACGGAGGCTTAAGTATTAGGATTTGAATCTTAGTAGGAACTATGTAAAGATGACTTCGGAATGGAGTTCTGTCAATTTCGTTAGCTCCATTGGATGATTTTCGGCTAAGGGGCATGTACGTATTGTATTTTGGAGAACCGTAGATTATTTAGGCTTGAAATGGTGAAAGTCAAATTTTTGAAGATTTGGATTGGTAGTGGAATTTTTGATTTCGGGGTCGGATTCCGATTCCGGAAGTTGGAGTAGGTCCGTAATGTTGAATATTACTTGTGTGCAAAATTTGGGGTCAATCGGACGTGGTTTGATAGGTTTCGGCATCGGTTGTCAAAATTTGAAGTTTTAAGTTCTTTAAATTTGAATTGGAGGGTGATTAGTGCTTTTAGCATTTTTTGATGTGGTTTTAGGGCTCGAATAAGTTCGTATGGTGTTTTAGGATTGGTTGGTATGTTTGGTTGAGGTCCCAGGAGCCTCGGGTGAGTTTCAGATGGTTAACGGATCACTTTTGGACTTGGAAGATAGCAGATTTTCTGGTGTTGTGTTGCAGGCATTTTCTTCGTCGCCTTCGCGATGGAGTTCTCACGTTCGCGTAAGGCATTCTGGAAGGCCAACTGAGTTACTCTTCACGTTCGCAATGTGGTTCCCGCGTTTGCGAAGATGTGGATCCTTGAGGCTATGCGTTCGCGACATGGTCTTCGCATTCGCGTAGAGGAACATGCAGATGGAACTTCAAGCGTTTAAGCCTACGCGTTGGCGAAGAGGCTCCTGCATTTGCGTAAGGTCCGCCAGTGAATGGCATGTATTTGCGAGAGGTCACTCGCATTCGCCAAAGAGGAATTTCTGGTCAGCATTTTTTGTTCAACGCGAACGCGAGGCTTTGACCACGTTCGCGAAGAAGGAATTAACTGGGCAGATATAAAGATTCAAAATCGAGGGTTTATGTACTTTTTCACCATTTGGACTTGAGAGCTCAGAATTAGGCGATTGTTGGAGGGATTTTCACGTGGGTGTTTGGTGTAAGTGATTCTTACCTAGTTGTTGTTAATTTCCATGTTTATGTCTTTAATTTCATCATTAAATTAGTGATTTGGGGTGGAAAATTGGGGAAAATTTGAGAAAAGTTCTTAATCCAAATATTGGGATCCTGATCGAGATTTTGGTATCGGATTTGAGTAATTTTGGTACGAGTAAACTCTTGAGTGAATGGGTGTTCATATTTGTGACTTTTACCCGATTCCGAGACGTGGGCCCGGGGAGGCTTTTTAGGGCAATTTTTTAATTTCTTGCTTTAGCTTTGATTTCATTAGCTAGATTAGTTTCTTGTAGTTATATTTATGATATATAATTGATTTTGGCTAGATTTGGGCCATTCGAAGTCGTATATTTGTGGAAAGAGCATTGTTACAGATTGATTGAGTTTGGTTCGAGGTAAGTGGTTTGCCTAACCTTGTGTGGGGGAACTCCCCCTTAGAATTTGGTACTGTTTTGTTATGTGAGCGCCGTGTCCATGAGGTGAGAAGTACATACACGGGCTAGTTGTTGTAAAAACCCAATTTCTGCTAAGTAATAACCTGTTTTTCTCCTTTTTTGAGTCATATCAGCATGTGTAGTATCTTGTTAGATTAGAATAACATGACTACTTTCCTTAATTATTTATCTGAACTCCGTGCAACATGTCTAGTAAATTTCCTATTTACCTTGCCTTGTACTTAGTTTAAATTGTAGGATCTCGTGTTGTAGCTGTTGAATTCTATTGTTTGAGTTGTGTATTTTCTTTTGGGACTACAAAACATTATTCCGGGAGATCCCCCTGCATATTTACTTTTGAGACTACGGAACGATATTCCGGGAGATCCCCCTGCATATTTACTTTTGAGACTACGGAACGGTATTCCGGGAGATTCTCCTGCACATTTACTTTGGCACTACAGAACGGTATTCTGGGAGATCCCCCTGCACATTTACGTTTGGGAGTACGAGACGGTATCTCGGGAAATTCCCTGTTGTTATCTCTGTGTACTGAGCTGTTACCTTTCTATGTTTTCATTCTCGTCAGATTTCTATATTTATTTTATTGCAATATTTCATTCTACCTTATTTTATTATATATATACCAGTAGGGCCTTAACATGACCTCGCCACTACTCTATCGAGGTTAGGCTTGGCACTTACTTGGTATCGTTGTGGTGTACTCACGCCCTTTCCTGCACATGTTTTGTGTGTGCATATCCATTTTTCTCCTACCAGCCTCGCCCTTAGTTGCAGTCATTGCTGTTTTCGGAGACTTCAAGTTACATCTGCCCACGCCCGCAGATCCTCGGAGTTCCCCTCTATTCCCGTATGCTAATTCTTCTCTTATTTCCGTAGACATTGATGTATAGGATAGTTAGAACTTCGTAGAAGTATTGTGACTTACGGTGTTCCGGGTCTTGGGAGTGTTATATGTATTTAGAGAGTTGATTATTATATATGCCGAGCGGCATCTCAATTGCTTATTTAAAATATCTGCTACTGTTAGTTGTTAATTTTCATGTTTTTCATTTCATTTTCGCAAAGTGTTAGGCTTACCTAGTCGTAGAGACTAGGTGCCATCACGACAAATTCACGGAGGGAGAATTTGGGTCGTGACAACAATATAATAAAAATAGTACAAGAAACAACTCAAAGATACGATGCTTAGCTCGTTCACAGTTATGGAAAAATAGGCATACTTTTCAAGTATAACAATAAAATCCAAATCTTTCACCGAAATCACCAAAAATATGAGGGTACTTTAGAAAACAGTGATATTTCCCAAAAAGTTTCAACAACAGATAAGATGTTTCATTATCAGATAACATGAGGAAGGTACACCTCTGTGCTTACATATTAATATGCATGTTAAGTCATCAATTATCATATGCTGTCCAGCATGAGGAATATACATCTCAATGCCTACATGTCAAATGTACATGTTAGATCACGAATGTTACAATACCGTATAACATAAGGAAAATACATCTCTATGCCAACATGCCAAGTATGCATGTCAAATAAATAATTTTACGGTGATATTCCCAGGTACCCGCGTCCTCAACATACTCACGTTGTCTGTCTCAAATGGCCACTTCATCACACACACACAAACAAATCACTCAGCACTGTATGGATGCCTGGCACATAAGCCCCATACCAAAGCACGTGTATATATATGTGTGTGTGTGTGTGTTTATATGTGTGTGTGTGTGTGTGTGTGTGTGTGTGTGTGTGTGTGTGTGTGTGTGTGTGTGTGTTTATATGTGTGTGTGTGTGTTTATATGTGTGTGTGTGTGTTTATATGTGTGTGTGTGTGTTTATATGTGTGTGTGTGTGTTTATATGTGTGTGTGTGTGTTTATATGTGTGTGTGTGTGTTTATATGTGTGTGTGTGTGTTTATATGTGTGTGTGTGTGTTTATATGTGTGTGTGTGTGTTTATATGTGTGTGTGTGTGTTTATATGTGTGTGTGTGTGTTTATATGTGTGTGTGTGTGTTTATATGTGTGTGTGTGTGTTTATATGTGTGTGTGTGTGTTTATATGTGTGTGTGTGTGTTTATATGTGTGTGTGTGTGTTTATATGTGTGTGTGTGTGTTTATATGTGTGTGTGTGTGTTTATATGTGTGTGTGTGTGTTTATATGTGTGTGTGTGTGTTTATATGTGTGTGTGTGTGTTTATATGTGTGTGTGTGTGTTTATATGTGTGTGTGTGTGTTTATATGTGTGTGTGTGTGTTTATATGTGTGTGTGTGTGTTTATATGTGTGTGTGTGTGTTTATATGTGTGTGTGTGTGTTTATATGTGTGTGTGTGTGTTTATATGTGTGTGTGTGTGTTTATATGTGTGTGTGTGTGTTTATATGTGTGTGTGTGTGTGTGTGTGTGTGTGTGTGTGTGTGTGTGTGTGTGTATATATATATATATCATTATGCTTGCGCTCACTGCTGGTATGTCAGACTCCGGAGCGGCGGATCCTGCCCAAGCACTAATATAAGCCATCATAGCCTGCTGCGGCGTGTAGCCCGATTCCATCAATAATATATATAAAGCCCATAGGACCTGCTGTGGCGTGGGGCTGGATCCATATAATAATAATAATATATAAAGCCAATATGGCCTGCTGTGGCGTGCATCCCGATCCCATCATGAATCACATAAACCTACTGCGGCGTGCAACCCGATCCTATCAATATCACCCACAATACGACTCTCAGGGCCTAATTCGGTCTTCAATCTCTCTAGTCTCTCGGGCTCATAAATCTCATGCCAATCAGCCTAAACAATGATAATACACTATGACAACAAAGGATAACAAAGACTGAAATATGATATGAAAATAAATAACTATGACTGAGTATGTAACTGCAAATTTTAAGAAAATAACTTAACAACTCAATTACTCTGTCACGTAGAAATTTCATGGCTAAAGATAAGATTAGGTAACTACATACTACCACAGAATTAACTGATTCACAATTACATACGGTGCACGCCTACATGCCCGTCACCTAGCTTGTGCGTCACCTCAACACCAAACACAAAATACGTATATTCAGGTATTTATACCCTCAACACCAAGTTTAGAAGTATTACTTACCTTGCTCCCCATTTCTGCTCTACGCGATCGCGGTGCCTATCATGCGAACGCGAATAGTAACCCACACAGCCCTATGCTAACGCAGCTATCCAATCGTAACCGCGATGAAGAAAATGTCCAGCTCCCGATTTTCTCTACGCGATCACATACCCATCTTCGTGATCGCGAAGGACAATCGAGGCATCAGAAACTAGCAACAACCAACAATGAAAACATTAAGCAAAATGGTCTGAAGTCAATCCGAAACACGCCTGAGCCCCTAAGGACACCGTCCGAACAAACCAACAAGTCCCGTAACCTAACACGGACCTACTCGAGGCCTCAAATCACGCATAACATTATCGAAATGATGAAACGCCCCTCAAATCAAACTCAATAAACTTTGAACTTTCAACTTCCAAAACTCGTGCCGAACCATACCAAATCAACTCGGAATGAACTCAAATTTTGTGCTCAAATCCCAAATGGCATAACGAAGCTATTGAAATTACCGGAACCACAATCCAAACTTGATATCATCAAAGTCAACTACCGGTCAAACTTATGAATATTGAAAACCTTCCAATTGCCAAGTTTTGCCAAATAGTGCCGAAACCTTCTAGAAATATCCAAATGCACATCCGAGCATACGTCAAAGTCCAAAATCACCATCCGGACCTAACTAAACCATCAAAACTCTGAACTGAGTTCAAATACTAAAAAGTCAAACTTGGTCAACTCTTCCAACTTAAAGCTTCTTAGGTGAGAATCTTTCTCCCCAAATCAATTCTGATTAACTTGAAAACCAAATATGATGATTCACACAAGTTATAATATATCATATGAAGCTACTCAAGACTTCAAACGGCTGAACGAAATGCAAATGATCAAAATGACCGGTCTGGTCGCTACATCCTCCCCCACTTAAACATACGTTCGTCCTCGAACGTGCCAAGAGGCATTCCCAAAGCCATCAAATCGCCGTGTAACCTTACCATGCACATACCCGGGGTGATCCCACGGCACCCCAATCCATATAAGCCTGACGACGCAACATAACTGAAGATCCGTAATTCAACCTTAACCTATAAACCTTGGAACCCAATTTCCAATATCCGAAATTCCTTACAAGATCCGAATCTCGCATCTACACACCTTATAAGTCTGAACAAGCTATATCAAGCCATAACCAAAGCCCAAGATGCAATCACATCATATACCACATAACTTAGATGCTCACAACAATAACTTCTGACCACAATGGCTAATAAAAACAAACCTAATAGCGGTAATAAACCTTATCTCAAATAAAACCCCGTTCAAAACCTTCGTACACTGGCGATGATAAAAGAAACATGTAGAAACTCATAACCACTCATCAGATCAACAAGTTCTAAGATGACCTCCGACATTACTCTTCTAAACACAGTGTAATCAAATTCGATAGCAATCACTTGCGGCCCAACAACTTCATCTTATCACTTGCGGCCCAATGACCCGGTGTAGAATACACATCCTCCTCGGGCCTACCAATGGGACCCCAAATCAACTCCGGTAATCCCAAATGTATAAATGGCCCCCCAAAAGTCCACAATGACCTAACCATAACACTTACTACCATATAGATAACTTTGACCACATCTTCACAGTTCGCAACCCCGAAATAATCTGCTTCTGAGACTTCCAGTCTCCAAATCCATAGAACACATAAATCACCATAGCCGATCCTAACTCCGCCACTCGAATGACTAACACATCTATCATACATAATTATCCCCACGATAAATACTTCTATAATTCTTCCATGCCACATAGCAAAAATTTGGATATTAGCAGTCGATCAACCAGACGAGTACCGCAATATCATTGAAGCATCCGTAAGTCAAAACTCAGTGCGCCTTCTGAATGTACACTCTTGTTAGGTAATACCAAATAGTGCCAACATCTGAAATCGTCCGTGTTGTATAAACTCACGACCTTCCTTTTGAAACTAAATCATATACTTGCACATGCAAATCCTAATCTCACACCACGCACCGCCTTTATTAGGCCATCATATGGAAACACGAGAACCTCATTATCAACTCTGAGTCATAAGCAAACTATATACTCAATTAGACAAGAACCTTTCACATGATCCCATTCAATAGAAAATCACAATACATTTGCACATCTCAAACCATGGTAGAAACCATCGAGAACTCCTTGAAACCCATTTGCACCCAACCAAGCCACCAGAATTGAGTGCTTCTAACTCAACCAAGTCACACAGGTCGCCAAACCCAAGAGTATTACCACAAAACACCTGTACAACCTCATCACATCATAAGAACCCAAAGAACCGAGAATACCATTACCATACTGATCCAACCCAATACCAAGATGTCATATTTCTCCGAGTTTCTTCCGAATTACCCTCAAGTTGACACTTCTCCTTGCCAGAACACCACGATCCTTACCCAAAGCTCACTACAGGAGATCCTAGCATAAAACCACACCGCCCCGAGACCCATAAGCCGTTGTATTCCCTCTTAAGCACCCCAAAAGTACCACAACTGAGACACCCTCTCTGAAGAGACCTTCTGTAAATCTAAAGCCGTTTCCTTCACCTTCCCGATACTAAAATATAGAATCCATAATGATATAGAAATACCGTGAGTTTTGATAACATCTAATGTAAATCTCATATTCTAGCTGTATACAAATCCGAATATTTCACATTTGTTACATATAAATCTTGAATACATTAGAACCTTCTCGAGAATCATCCACTCTGCTTAAATCTCAATTGCACTATCCAAATGGGCTGAACAACCTATGCTCCATTAGTGCGACAACACCCAAAGAAATAATCCACACCTTTAAGCAACCGAGAAAATTCGTAGTCCCTGTGCACTACATCCTTCATGAATAATAGCTCAATCATTCCCATATACCCATAAAGTGTAATACACCGTACATCCACAAATTTCTTTGCTTAAGTCATCCTCAAAATCAGCCTCTACAAGTCATAACCGATCCACAAGTATGTCTCAGACCGAAACTAATACAGCATGTAACCATGCAATCAAGTCGTCGATAGCATACTCCCTCACTTGGCTCAAAGCCATAGATCAAAACATTCGATAACTCATAATGCCCATACTCTATTACTGCATGTAGTAAGATTCAACTAAATCCTTCATAAGCTCATGTGACACAAACCATATAGTACCTCAAATCATCTTCTAAGCTCGCATTCATCCTCACAACAGTCAAGCCAACTTCCTCAAGTGACCCAAACTCAAGTTGCTACATATATAACCCACTGGTAATAGAAAAATCTCCATAGAAACAACATAGGGATCACACAACCTCAGAATATTTTTGCAAATCAGGTTTTGGAGGCAAACGTGTTTGAAGGAAAACAATACTTTTTGAATGGTGACTTGGCAACACCAAAATCAAATGTCAAGTGGCGATTCGGAAAAAAACCTTTTAAACATAATTTTTTGTCACTTTAGAATTTGAAAACCCTTTGAGCTTTACAAATATCTTTATCTCTTAAAAGGGGTTAAGAAAAGAGGGTTGAAAGCTTTAGTGACTCCGCTTGGGGACTTGTAGGTTCGAGCCGGTACTTGATACTGTGACTTTTCAGATTATTTGGTTGAGGTGTTTAGTTTCTTTATTTGTTTTTTTCATGTTATTTCGTGCTTTGTTCACTACTTGTTCACCACTGTTTTATGTGCTTTACTGCTTTATAAATTGTCACCATATTTATAATCAGTCTTTTTTCTGCAACAAGTCTTTCGAAGTACGTTCGAATATACATGGCCTTTTCGGGAATCACCCATATCTTTAAGGGGTGGTGTGGGAGTGGAGTAGGAGGATAGCTAGAGTAGTCTCTATCGACCACGTGTCGCCCTGAATCCCACTCTAGTCAAGCCCTTAACCTAGGTCAACCTTTAGGTCATTCTTATTTGCATTATGACCTTTAGACCTAGCAAGGCCCGGTCCCATGTACAGTGTCCCTTTGTAGGAAGCATATCCAAATCATGCTAAAAATAGGCCTGCGGCCTAAAAAAGCATTAAATCATCCATATATACTTTTTTCTGCATTCTTTAAGGGTAAAAGTGTCATTTGGCAAACCAATGTTTGTTTGGGGACGAATGAGAAAGAAAATAGGGTGACGTATAAAAATGAAGCAAGCAGCGCCCATTTATATTTTTCTTTCATAGTTGTTAAAAAACAATTGAAAAGATTTTACACTTTTTTACCTTTTTTACTAAAAATAAAAAATAACTTATTTTCAAGTCCAATTGTCCTTTTGCAAGCCTTTCTCATTTTGACCAATCCTACGAACTACGCGTACTTGATTTTTGTCTCTCCGGGCGGGATACGTTGGCAATTCATCTCGGGTTTGGTGTTTTCTCATATTCAAATTGAGTCTAAAAGTCTTTGTTTAGAGGGATTGCAATCGAGTTTTGCATGTCTAGTCACTTTTGGCCACATTGGCTATTTTTGCAAAATGGGGTTATTTTTTCAAAAGTAGCTTATTGACCCATGTCATAGAGTCCCAAGTCCCCAACGAGTTGTCCTCTTGATTTAAGATATATTCCTGCTGAATTTGCATGCTTAACTATTTTTGGACAAATTGGCCGTTTTTGTAAAGTGGGATCATTTTTGCAAAGTAATTTTGAGAATAATGATTCTTGGGATTTTGAGACCATATAGGCCTTCGTTAGGTATTTTTGTAATTTAGAGGTCATCCTAATTGAGTTTGCATTTCTAGCCAGTTTTGGCTACAGGCCATTTTGTAAAAATAGCCTCAATCGTGTCTTACATGTGTCCAATAGGATGTATCGTGGGTCTTAAAGTCATTTATAACCTCATGTCATTCTCACAAAAGGTCGTGCCTGTCCTTAAATTCATCGCACCTACGATAATCATGGTCTCACATAGTATCTTGAGTCACTAACTCATATTTGGCCTTTTTTTTCTCATTCAGATATGGATCGACTTACCAGGGTTAGAGTATCAATAGTAGTCAAAGTCCCTAGGAGGCTAGTCAAATGGTGGAACATGTTCACTTTACTATAGCAGCATGAGATGATGGATAAATTGGGGTCTCTTATTTCTTTAATGGACATTACCCCACATCCCGGCTTAGAAGAGGCGATGTTGACATTCTTTGACCTGCAGGGTATGGTATTTAAGTTTGGGGAGCACAAGATGACACCCATTTTAGCTGAGATAGCCGGGTTGATGTGCCTATCATAATTAGATAAGGAGTTTATTTATGCAAGGGCTCATTCAAGCACGAGGTTCCTTAAGATTATGGCGATGGATTTAGGCAGTCACATGGGATGCTTGTATCACTCTTGGGTGCTTTTGGACTTTTTGTTTGAGAGGTTTGTTCGTCCTACTAGATATGGGATTTTCATAGATGAGTTTTAAATACCATATGATTTGAGGAAGAAGAGGCTTCCTATGGTCTTCGCTATCGCTTTGTTGTTTCTTCTAGTATTCCCTTTGGAGGATATAAACATTAACACGCATCTGGGGTCAGTAGACTTTGACCATTTTCATGACAAACACGGTAGTAAGGTCACCCTGGTACCAATGATTTTGGCTAAAATGTACCGTGCTTTGACTGAGATTTGAGAAGGCAAGAGGTTCTTTGAGGGTAACAACTTGTTACTATAGCTATAGCTGATAATGTATCTGCATCCTGCCTCTTTGCTTGAGAAATATTTGTTTGATTGTTCCTTTAGGGATCGAGTGAAATGCATCTAGTATACGATGATGTTCGATAATTTTGTACTACTACTAGGAGTCTAGTCTTGGATCGAGTACTTGGGGTCTTTGTCTAAGGAACATATATTATGGTCATACCTTTGGCGTTGTCTAGATATGATCTTAGCAGGGTCCCGTGTGCAAGATTTCTTGATATTGATTGGACTATGGTGTACTAGACCATATATCCCTACTAGAGTGATATATCAGTTAGGAAGGCGACAAAAGGTTCCCTATATTCCTGATGCTCATGACTCCATTAGGGAAATTGAAACAATGGCTCATAGGAAGGTTGACATGTAGACGTATTGGCGTAATACAGTGAAGATGGGTAGGTATACTTTGGCAGATGACCCTCATTTACCTGGGTACACCTATGACATTTTCATATGGTTGTAGTCTACTGAGGGGGGAGTTAGTAGACCCTTGCCCCGGTGTGTTAGAGGAGTATTTGATGAGGAGGCCACTTTAGATATATTTCTTAGACAGCTTATGGACAGACTTTTCCAAGCATAAGAGGCATATACAATAGAGAGGGTAAGGGTTTGAGATCCGTATTGGTCTTTGAGATCAAAGTTGGAAATGTTGGCAGAGAACATAAGACAGCATCGTGAGTACCTCACCAGAGTCAGTCTTCTAGACGCATGCACACATTCCATTATTCTAATTCTTAGATTCAAGGCGTCTTTGTAGGGTGTATTACAGAGTTTAGATTTGATAGGTTTGACCTCTGAAAAGTTAGAAAATTGAAGTTTTGGAAAATTAATAGGTTTGACAGAGAGTTGACTTTATTGTTACCGGGGTCGAATTTTTGTTTCGGAAGTTGGAATAGGTCTGTTGTGTCATTTATAACTAGTGTGCAAATGTGAGGCCAATCAGGGTTAGTTTGGTTAGTTTCGACATTGGTTTTAGAAGTTGGAAGTTCAATAGTTCATTAGGCTTGAATATGGGTGCGATTCGTGTTATCAATGTTTTTTGATGTGATTTGAGGCTTCAGCTAAGTTCGTATGATGTTTTAGGATGTGTTGGTATGTTTGGATGCGTCCCAGGGGCCTCGGGTGAGATTCAGATTAAAATCGGATTGAATTTTGGACTTATGAATAATCTTCTATGATCATATCTAGTGCAACCGCACCTGCGAGTAATGGGCCATAGGTGCGGAGCTGCAGAAGCGGACAAGGGGTCACAAATGCGGTTCTAGGTGAGTTGGGGTATTGTCACGCCCCAAAAACCGAGGAGCGCGACCGACGCTCAACCGAGTGAACCCGACCGAGCAAGCCTATTAGATTCCTTCTACCCAAACTCATTCATGAATAAAGAGAATATATGTTTTCCTTAATTAAACAATAAAGTGGTCATGTCTGCAATTACCAATTTCTTACCAATAGTTTCATCATTTTTAAAGTCTCAAATGGACAAGTAATACAACCATAACATAACATAGTTTGTCTTTCCCCAACACTAATACACAACCCACACTATGTATACAGAGCCTCTATAGATAAAGATGAGTACAATGATAATGCCGGCAACAAGGCCCCGACTATACCTCAAACGGAATACACAAAGAACAAAAGATACATGACCCCAGAATGAAGTGGGGCTCACCAAGTCAGCTGGGAAGAAGGTGTACTGCTATCACTGATCAATGTCTCCTGCTGTGGAACCACCTGCATCCATTTAAAGATGGAGCGCCCCCCGCAAAAGGGACGTTAGTACCGTCGAATAGTACTAGTATGAAAACTAAACACCAATTTAAGAATTTAGAAATACAAGATAATTATGATGAACCAGTGCGACAATAGAATAATATAAATAACTGTC
>AWOL01S0003830.1:23304-141291 GCA_000715115.1 Nicotiana otophora | reverse complement strand
ACAGTTGTATTTAGAAAATTATAGCAAACTCTATAGAGCTTATGACTTGTACTACCGGTTTTGGAAATTATAAATTTTATAGAGGTTTTCATAAATTGTTAGATGTTATTTAATCATTGTTGTTATTCGGCTAATATTAGGCTTACCTAGTCCCTAAGACTAGGTGCCATCACGACACCCAACAGAGGAAAAATTGGGTCGTGACAAGTTTATATCAGAGCTCTAGTTTCATGGGTGCTAAGAGTCATAAGCGAGTTTAGTAGAGTCTTGCAGATCGGTGCAGAGACGTATGTTCTTATCTTTGAGAGGCTACAGAACTATTAGGACAACTTCACTTCCTTCATTCCTATCGTGCAAGTTTATTGATCTCAAAGTTTGAGCTTTTATCATTCCATTCTCTCACTGATGGTGAGGACACGAGCTGCAGTTACGGATGATGCTGCTCCCGGAGCAGGTGTCGCTAGGGGCAGGGGCAGAGGCCGACGAGGAGCACGTGCTGTAGCTAGGGCACCTAACAGAGCAGCAGTTGAGGAGCCGCCGGTAGTTCCAGTTAGGGGGCAGGTACCGGAGGCGCCTGCTGTTACCCCCGGACTTCAGGAGACCTTACCACAGTTCCTGAGCATGTTTGGTACATTGGCTCAGGCGAGGTTGATTCCGGTTGCACCATCTACTTCATAGATCGAGGGAGGAGCTCAGACTCCCGCCGCCCACACTCCAGAGCTGTGGGTTCATGTTGGTCAGGTTCCAGGTGTCATGGAGACACAGCCTGTGGTTCCAGTTTAGCCCGTGGTTAGGGGAGTAGCATCTGAGGAAGAACAGCTTAGACTTGAGAGGTACAAGAAGTACCACCCTCCTACCTTCAGTGGATTGGCGACAGATGATGCCCAGGGTTTCCTAGAGAAGTGTCACTGCATTCTTCGTACTATGGGTATTGTGGAGACGAGCGGGGTTGCTTTTGTTACGTTCTAGATCAGGGGAGCGACTTATCAGTGGTGGCGGGTGTATGAGTTGGGTAGCCTGGCCGAGTCAGCTTCACTTACATGGGTTCAGTTTTCAGATATGTTCCTGAGAGAGCTTGTACCTCAATCCCTTCGAGATGCATAGCGCGCGGAGTTTGAGCAGCTGCGCTAGGGCACTATGTCAATATCAGAGTATGCCGTTAGATTCAGTGATTTGGCCAGACATGCACCTGCTTTGGTCGCTACAGTTAGAGAGTGTGTTCGTAGATTCATTGAGGTATTCAAGCATGATATTCGTTTCAGCATCGCTCGGGAGTTAGAGTCGGATGTTTCATTTCAGCAGGTGGTAGGGATCGCTCGCCGAGTAGAGGGCATGTGGGATCAGGAAAGAGAGGACAGGCGGGGCCATGAGAGAGAGGACATACGAGGTCAGGAGAGAGAGCACAGGGAGGCTAGGAGGCCTCGTAGACCGGAGAGATCTACTGGTCCTTATTTTGGCGACAGGGTACGACATGGTAGAGGTTTTATGAGTCATCCAGTTCAGTTTGCACTTCAGGCTTCGTACGGTGTTTCGAGTACTCATGGGTCTCAGAGTACCCGTACTGCACAGTTCCCACAGCCACGTCAGCAGAGGGGTTGCTTTGAGTGTGGATATACCAGCCACATGGTGAGAGATTGTCCCAAACTCCGGACAAATGTGTCACAGCGGGGTATTCAAGCGAGTAGAGATTCGCTCAAGAGGGGGAGGTCCGGCCCGACCCGACCCGTTGATGTGTTTCATATAGTAGGCTTGAGGCCGTTATGCCAGATGATGCCATACAGGTATGCTTTTGATTTGTTATAGAGGGGCACCATTCGTATTTTGATTCGGTTCTGCTTATTGGGGTGAGTCCCCTTATTTATTGTTCCACCTATGGATGAATTCATGACTTAGTATTCTATATATGTGTTTACCCCTGTTAGGAGATTCTATGAGTGGTAGCCCGTGTCTATCATTTGTCTTTATTCATTATTGAGAGTTACAAGGCTAGAAGTGAATTTCTGTTGTCCATTATGGTAGGTTTGATGTGATTCCTGAGTAATTTAGTTACGATTTGTGATTTGATAAACTACCGGGGTGAGAGTTCAGTAAGTGTTGTGATTTTACTGGCAGAATTGAGTTAATGGAAGGTTTCAATTGGTATGATATATATTCGACTTGAGATTCAGAGTTGAGGGTGAGACCCTCGTGATTCCATATGATTTGATATGTTTGAGCCGGGTTGCGTGCAGCGGTGGATGTTATATCAGGATAAGATCCTTGTGATTTGTTCATATACTTTAATTTTTCCTTTTAAATTGATTTGTAGGATGATACTCATAGAGAGTTGTGCCTGTCGGGCTTGTTTGATATTTCTCTTATGTGTTTCTCTTTACATATTCAGTCATTTTCGTTTTGTGCTTCTTGAGTTTTAGCTTGCGGTGTGTGTGTCCGGTGGTGTTAGTTGTGACTTGTTGATTCGGGTGTATAGTTAAGAAGTCTTCATGTTTCCTACATCATTGTTAGTGTTGTGGAGGTTTGAAACAGGGTTCTAACGGATATGGGGCTAATTGCCGGTGCTGGATTTGATTACGGACAACTATTGTGATCAAAACTATTATTATAGGCCTATGTGTGATGTGTCATGTTGTGTGGTTGTACCCTGTGGGTGTAGGCATAAATGGTTGCAGCTAGTTGGGACTGATACCGGGTGTGGATTTAGAATCGGGTCTTTGGAAGACGAGCGGATAATGGAAATGTTGACTTTAAGGCTTATTGATGTTGGTGGAAGGGATAAATTACGCTGACATGCTGTCGTCGGGCATATGTGGATTGGGGTGACGTGGGGTCACCCGCGAGTATATGTTGGATATGTGCATTTAGTGATTTGAACACGTTGAGGCGATTCTTGGCACGCTCGAGGATGAACGTTTGTTTAAGAAGGAGAGGATGTAACGACCCGTCCAGTCATTTTCAGAATTTAAGTCCCGTTCGACAGTATAAGGTCTTAAGAAGCTTCGTATTATGTGTATTGACTTGCATACATGGTCGAGTTCAGTTACCGGATGAGTTNCGTTCGACGGTATAATGTCTTAAGAAGCTTCGTATTATGTGTATTGACTTGCATACGTGGTCGAGTTCAGTTACCGGATGATTCAGAGTCAAATCGGAAGAAGGATTTTAGTTTTGGAAGCTTAAATGAAAAGAGTTGACCGGAATTTGACTTTTGTGTAAACGACTCCGGGATGGGTTTTGGATGATTTCAACAGCTTCGTATGGTGATTTTAAACTTAGGCGTGCGTCCGAATTTGGATTTGGAGGTCCGTAGGGTGATTTGAAGCATTTCGACGAAAATTGAAAAAGTTGAAGTTTGGAAGGTGGAGAGGTATGACCAATAGTTTACATTGGTGATATCGGGGTCGGAATGCGATTTCGAGAGTTGGAACAGCTCCGTTATGTCATTTGGGACTTGCCTGCAAAATTTGACGTCATTCCGGGTTGATTTGATAGGTTTCGGCACGGGTTTTTGAAGTTGAAAGATTTGAAAGTTCAAAAGTTCGATTCATGGCGCAATTTGTAGTTTCGGCATTGTTGGATGTGATATGAGGCCCCGAGCGAGTCCGTGTTAGGTTATAGAACTTGTCTGTGTGTTTAGACGGGGTCCCGAGGGCTTCGGGTGTGTTTCGGATGGGCTACAGGCCAATTTCTTCTATTTTTGGACTGCTGGTTTCTGCCATCTGGTTTCCTAAATCGCGTTCACGTCACTTCTTCCACGTTCGCGTAGTGCAATTTGTGGAGAATGAATTATTGTTCTTCGCGTTCGCGTGATTCCATTTGCGATCGCAAAGGTTTGCTTTTCCCTCATTCGCGTTAGCACCCGTCTCTTTGCATTCGCGTAGCTCAGTTCCTGGGCAATCAATTTCCTTATTCGCGATCGCATATGTTTGTTCGCGATCGCGTAGCACTAATTCCGGGCAGTAATTATTTTTTCTCCACGTTCGCGAGCTTGTCATTGCGTTCGCGAAGCACTTCTTGGCAGCCTCATTTTTCTTCTCTTGAACGCGATCCTTCCTCCGCGTTCGCAATGCATAATCATCTGGGCAGAATATAAGATCTTCAAATCGAGGGTTAGGCCATTTTTATCATATCTTGACTTGTAGAGCTCGGTTTTGAGCGATGCTTTGTGGGTTTTTCAAGAAAATCGATTGGGTAAGTGTTCTTCACCTAGAATTTATTATATTTCATGATTATATCTTTATTTTTATCATTTAATTTGTATTTTGAGTTGAGGAAAATGGAGGTTTTTGAAGAAAATTTTCCAAATGAAAAGTCATGATTTGAGGGACGAATTGGTATCGGAAATTGATAATTTTAGTATGGTTGAACTCATATCGGAATGGGTGTTCGGGTTTTGTATTTGTCGGGTTCTAAGGTGCAGGCTCGGGGGTCAATTTTTAGATTTTGATAAAGATTGAGGCTTTATGGTCCAGAATAGTTTCTTATGAGTTTTATTTGTGCTTTGAAGTTATTTTGGTTAGATTTGAGCCGTCCGGAGGTCATTTCACCCGAGAAATTCATTTTAGAGTACTGGTCTGTCTTCTTTGAGGTAAGTATCTTGCCTAACCTTGTATGGGGGAACTACCCCTTAGGATTTGAGTCTTCTATGCTAATTGTATCTTGTGAAGTCTATGTACGCGAGGTGACGAGTACGTGCTCGGGCTTATTTGTGAAAAGTTGGCCTTTTAGGGTTCTTAGGTCCTTGTATTCACTGATTATGCAGTTGTTATATTATGAATACGTCTCTTAATTACTAGTTTCACCTCTACCTGCTTTAATTAGAATTAATTGCTTCATAATCCACTCTTGTTGCTTATTTGATTCATATGTGCCTTAACTGAAATTGTTATCTCTTCTATTGCCATGTTATCCTTTCCTAACTGCTTATCTTTATTTGAAGATATAGTTTTCTCTTTTATAATTATTCACCCTTAATTGAGGCTATGATTATCTTTCTGCTGCTTATCCTTATTGAATTTGTTGTATCTCTTTCCTAATTGCCCAACCTTAAAAGAAGTTAGATATCCTATAATTTAGTTGACTTGTCCTTATTTGGAATTATTCGACTTGTGTTAGCTCTCTCGTTGTCGAACTGTATATTGTGGACCGTTGTTACATAGTATTTCCTTTCTTGTTGAGCTGTTCTTATTATGACTAGCATTCTCTATTGTGGCTACTCTTTGTGAATTAGTTCCTCCGTTTCTTTGAGTTTTGGAATTTCTGAGTTGACTTATTTGTAGTACCCTTGTATTATTGTCATTGTTGCTGTTGTACTTGTTGTTGTGATGCACGAGGTTTCTGCCGTGCGAGTGTTGTTGGGTTGCACGAGGTTCCTGCCATGCTATTATTACTATTGATATTTGCACATGCGGCGTGACAAGGCGGGATATATATATGTGGGTTGCGCATGTGGCAAGACAAGGTGAGAACATTATTGTGCACGTGTGGCGAGACAAAGCGGGCATTTACTTTACTAATTGAACACGTGACGAGACAAGGTAGGCTGTATCAGGGATTGATTTGTGATAACTTGTGATGGCCTGGGGGCATTCTTGTTGTTATTATTTGTGTAATAGTACACTTACCTGTGTGAGCTTTATCGTGTGAAAAGTTGTGGGAAAACATTCTACGTGCTGTCCATTTCTTTTCCTATACTTACTAGCTGGCATGAACTATGTTAGGACACTTGCACAAGCATACACGTAGTTAAGCACTCTTATCGGTTAAGAGGTTTTCTTGATATTGTTGAGTATAGATGCACACCATTGTTTACTTGCCTTCTATGTGAGAATGACTCTATTTGGCACGTGAGTCCTCAGTGCGGTTATAAATTGTAATGAGAGCACAAGATGCTAAGTGTTAGGGTTCAGGAATTGTGACCCGTGAGTTGTGAATATTCTGAGGTTCGATACCTTGTGGAGGTTATTGGCTAAAACCCGGTGTGGAAGCGGTCATTTTGTTGAGTTATTATTTGACTTTCATTTATTTGTGATCACCGGATTTAGAACGTGTTTCCGTACATCTACTATGTCATTATTATGGTATTCCGCTGATAGTTGTTATTTTCCTTTCTTACTGCAACTACCGTATTATTTTTCATTTCGCGTAGCCTTCATGTAGATATCATACTCTGTTGTTCCTATACTCATACTACACTTCTGCACATTTTTGTCCAGATCCAGGTATTTCGAAGTTAGTTGATCATTAGCTAGCTGTGCGAATTGTTGCTGTGGAGACTCAAGGTAAACCTGCTACTATGTTCGCAGGATTCGGAGTCACCTTCTGATTTGTATTCACACTGTTTACTTTATTTCAAACAGTTGTATTTAGAAAATTATAGCAAACTCTATAGAGCTTATGACTTGTACTACCGGTTTTGAAAATTGTAAATTTTATAGAGGTTTCTATTTCATAAATTGTTAGATGTTATTTAATCATTGTTGTTATTCGGCTAATGTTAGGCTTACCTACTCTCTAAGACTAGGTGCCATCACGACACCCAACAGAGGGAAAATTGGGCCGTGACACTTTAAGACTTAGATCAATGTGGCAATGTTTTGTCTCTTCTCTTCATAAACTACTCTTTTTATCTTATGCATCACCTTTTACACCATGTATTATTAGTTTCTTCTTCTTTTTCTTCTGCAAACAATGAAGTTGTTCAACATTACTCTAGATAGCTACCTGACGAAATTTCTAATTTCTTAACTATGTAATCTCGAGAGAGATATACAAACAGTCATTCTTGCAGCAGCTTTGCCCTTATTCACTACTACAAACATATTGCACTCCAAGTCACCATGCAGATTTAGAGCTACCACTCTTGACTACTGCACAAATAGAGACCACTGATAGTATCAGCAAAATCATCCGCTAATCTTTTCTGACAAATAAAAATAAGTTTAGACTACAAATTGTTGGGTCCATGCGAAGCATAGGCAAAAATATCTAATGTAATATAGTTCTGGTTGTCATCTTTGTTTTTGACTTTTCGTTGGTTTAAACGGTAAAAATGCAAAAAATAGTTTTAGTTTTTTTCTTTGATGTTTAGACATTAATTAATCTTTATTAGCTGTACTTAGGGGTGTACATAGGTCGGGTTGATTCGGCCTTTTCAATTACCAAACCAAACCAATTGTATCGGGTTATTAAATCTTAAGACCAAACCAAACCAATAAAATTCAGATTTTTTAATCTCGGTTTTTCTCGGTATTTTTGGGTTTTCGAATTTTTTCGAGTTTTTTTAAATAACGTTTTTATAACAAAAAATATAGAATTTGTGTTCCAAATATTTCTTTAATTCTAGTAAGACATAACTATATAATGTATTTTTCAAGAAAATAACATAAAATATGAGATGAGCCATGATATTGTACTAAAATATTCAACAAAAAAGATAATAAAAGCGCATAAAATAAATATTACTAATAAGACATAATTAAAATAAACATAATTTAAAATTATTAAGTTGCTAAAATAAATACGACTAATAAGTACTATTATTTACATGACTAAACACTACAAAAAAATAAGTTATGCATTTTATCTAAATTATGAAAAAACCAAAGATATCAAACACTATTATCATTCCTAGTACAATTGAATTGAATGTCTTTTGTTAGCATTAATATTGATTTAATTTTGGTTTGAGATTTATTTGAGTTACTAACATTTATGAACGATAAAACTTATTAGAACATTAAAAAATTATAAGTCCAAGCTTGAAATAATACGTTAAAAGATAAAATTATGAATAAGTTTAAGAAATATCTATAACTACACTATAACAAGTTTTTTATGTATCAAATATATATAAAACTTTTATACATGTAATGTCATGTTGGTTTGGTTTCGATTTGATTTTTTTTAGTTAAAAACAAACCAAACCAATTATGGTCGGTTTGTTTTTCCAACACCAAACCAACTCAAACCAAACCATAGTCGGATTTTTTTTCTCGGTTTGACTCGAATTATCGATTTGGTGGGGTTTATCGGTTTTCTTTGCACACCCCTAATTGTACGTATTTTAACACTGCTTAGCACTTTTAAACTATGCTCATTTTTATTGTGGCATATTAGTGGTACTTGTTTTATGGAGCTATAATTGTTGCATCTTACCGGGAGGAAAAAATATCTGGAGCACTAGTTACATGACTTGCGCTAGGAGACCCTACTGGAAAAAACCTTGAAAAAATCATATCAAATCGAGAAATTCGAGACCACAAAATTCGACTTTTGTTCGTTTGATTTGGTCTATAAATATTAAAATTTTTACATAATGGATTTGGTTTGATTAATAAAAAATCCGAATTAACACGGCCTATGTACGCCTCTACTAACCAGTATATAACTACACAGTTCAAGACTTCAAGGGCATTAATTGAAAGATAGGGACTAATGACAAAAATAAATACGCGATGATTTGCTGACAACAAGGTACGAATGAACCCGGAATGTAATGAAGGATAAAATTGAACAATTACTATTTACTCCCTTCGTTCCCTTTTACTTGTCCACTATACTAAAAATATATTTTCACTTTTACTTGTCTATTTTAGCAAATCAAGAGAAAGACAACTTTCTTTTTCTTATTTTACCCTTATCATTAATTACTCATTTCCAAAATTATTTCCAAAGACTTTTTGAAATGCTATCGTTATTAGGGGTTATATAATAAAATACATACTATAATTATTATTTCTTTAGGGGCGTGAAAATTTCAAAGTGGACAAGTAAAAGTGAATGGAGGGAGTATAGTAAAAAAGCAAATTTGAATATTTTTCCTAATAACATTTGTATAATAACAATTACAACTAAACCAGTCAAAGGCTGTTATTGACTTAAAATTCGAAACTACAGGAGACTAAAGATACGTTTTCTTGTTAATTACTAGTAGTAATAATCTTTTTTACGCATAATCATTAAAACCCTCAAATATACTGGAATACTTCAAGCCTATGCATGGCGACACATACCTGCATGTTATATGGGGACGTCTAATTTAATCTGAAACTCGAGGTGGGGTAGGAGATATGAAAAGGAGAAATATTGGAAAAAAGGGATAAACGTGAGAAAAGCTCAGCATGATCAATAGCTAATCAAAATCATGAAATTAATTAGTTATCTAAATGCAGAAGGGTTGTGAGACGGATAAAAAAATTAAACTTTTCGACTTTAAAGTTCTGAATTTGTTAACAATATTCAAAAACTTAGTATTTTTACTTTTTAAGATTTTTTAATATATACTTGGGAAACTACCAGCTATGTGTCTATTTATAAGTAGCTTATTACAAAAACTGGTCAATTCATTAAATATTACTAATATTAGTCAAATGTTATCAATATTATTAGCCAATTAGCTATTTATAGCCAAAAAAAGGATCAATATTTTGCTTTCTTTTGAGTGAGTGTTATTAAAATAGATTGGGTACATCTTAAGGAGCTTGAATCTCAGTTTTGGGATGATTTGGCGGAGTTTTGAGGTGGTTTGTATCGAAAATTCGAAGTAGAAGATGAAACATGAAAAATGATGTATATCACATATGTATCATATTTGTATCAAATGTGTACCACATGTATATCCATGTATACGTATGTGTGTGTTACATGACGAACATGTATTGCATATGAATTTTTTGAATTCGATTTTAACTACGAATTTTGATACCAAATAAGTCCAAATCACCTCCAATTTTCCTCAAAATTTGTATATTGACTCATATATATGTTTTCAATGATTTTCAACCATACCCATTGAAAAAAGTATTTTTTTGGTTTTATATATATATATATATATATATATATATATATATATCACCTTCTATATATATCACCTTGTTTGCTACCTCATCCATAAAATTTTCTTTCCGTGTTGTATCTACTGTTATTGATCACACTTAAAAATATAGAAGAAGATCTTTGCTTATGATTCTTGGAGAGAAAAAATCTTATTTATTTGAATTTTTAATTTTTATATGTATTTGACTAGTTTTGATAAGTCTATGCTTAATGGCTAGAGGTTGATAAGTTGAAACTTATTTGGGATATTTACGTAAGATTTCCTATATACTTCTAATATAAGTTTAAAAGAGTGGATTCAATTAAATTCACTTCGGATGAAATCTTCTTGCTTGTCTCAAAGGTAAAAAAGCAAACAACGTAGTAAGGGGTCGTTTGGTTTTCGGAATAATGACACTAGCCATGTACTCCTTGCATTCTAATTTATGGGGCTATGCTAATAAATATTTTTACCGCAATTTTTTATATGCCTTTTAAATATTTTAAATTTTTGATTATTGTGACTTATAGTAGTTTTATGTAGTTTCTAAATATGTAAATTTTATTTCAAAATACTTAAAGATTTCATGTTTGAATTCACGTTAAAAGTTAATTTGTTTGACTCTCGAAATCCGCAAACCGTCACATAACTTGGGACCGAAGGAGTATAAAATTTGTAATTATATTTATTCTATTTTGATTGTGGGTATTAGCTAATATTGATATATATCTTATACCAAATCTTAGTATTAGCTATTTGATACTGGATGTAAGATTATAATTTCGGGTTGAAGCCAAACGACCCCTAACTATCGCTTTACCATGCCAAAACCATTCGGACCAGTGGAGTGGCTTAAAAATCGAATTATCTAAGGTCCCCAACAAGAAACTGTGTACCTAAAATTTGTCTAATAGGTGAAATTAATTAAATTTATATTTTGAAGCACCAATAATCGATTTGACACACCTTTTCAAATATGATCAACACGAAGTATTAGAAATAATGAGTAAGGTAACAAAGTAATAAACTAAAAGGGAAGAGAATTCTTATCAATCGGAATAGCTCCTTTTTCGTATTTCTTTAAGCTTCAGTTGCTAGAAATACAATGCTGTAATAAGAGAGTAAAAGAATATTTTTTCAGATAGCCTACAAAACTAGGGGAAAAGGGGTTTAAATAGCAAGCTGTCCATAACTGCTCCTCTAAAATCTTGCTCACCCTTACGCCCATTAAATGCATTTTTCACTCATTGTGCTAAGAATATGTAACTGATTAGAAATTTATCCCGCTTTATTCGGGTTGACTGATTCTCTTCTTTTTCGTATCTATAAAAGATTCTCCATGTTGTCTTATAGTTGATATCATTATGAGCGGTTCCGGTACTAATAGTCACAGTACTAAATTTACCAACACTAATGTAACTGTCAATTTCAACTGATGTCAGACTTTAACTTCTATATGATCCTCTAATATTCTTGATATGTGTCAAGATATAATCACTCTACGTGGTGAGTCTATTTTTCACTGATATATATAGTCCCCTTACTTTCCGAATAATCTCGAATAGTTCTTGGGGAAGCGGTAAAGAGTTTTTTTGCGGGAATTAGAGGAATGTTTGTCGTCTCATCCCGAGATTTCAGTGACGTGCTGCATAAGTAAAGCGATGCAAGCTACTTTTATTTAATGCTCGGAATACGTGGTTCAACATGATTGGCTCTGCAATTTACAGCAGTTTCCCAGACACTGACAGCTCTATGACTTCGAAGTGACGGTCCCATGATGACGGTTTATGGTAATATTTTTCTCTTATAAATACGAAACCCTCAAAAAACATTCCTTCTCTTCCTTACTTTCTTTGCCTCTGCTCATCCTTTTCCTTATCTGGTCTTTATGCACTTTTTTCTTTGTTTTGTTTTTCTCTTCTACATCCATGACTTCTCAATATATTACCCCTTATGTGTCTTGTTACCCTGAATCTTCTCCTCGTCGTGCCATTATAGTTGATGAGTTACCAAATATTGAAGCTCCAATTACGTCTAGGAGAAGAGGAGGGAGGCTTCGCAGTCTTGGTCTAACGACCCGACCGGTCGTTTTGAGCTTTATCACGTCATTCAGCAGTTTGAGGTCTTGAGTAGCTTCACTTCAGGCATTATGACTTGCACATGTGGTCGGAATTGAATTTTGGGAAGTTCGGAGTTGATTCGGAAGGAAAATTCTCATTCTGGAAGCTTAAGTTGGAAGGATTGGCTAAGGTTTGACTTTTGAGCAAACGACCTAGGAATCGGGATTAGAAAGTTCAAACAGGTTTGTATGATGATTTTGGACTTGGGCGTATGTCCGGATCGGGTTTTGGATGAACCCGGAGCATTTCAGCGCTTATTGTGGAAAGTTGGCATTTTGAAAGGGTTTCATAAATTTGGGTTGAAGTGTAATTTAATGTTATCGATGTCCGTTTGGGATTCCTAGCCTAGGAATAGCTCCGTATGGTGCTTATGGTTTTAGAAGCGCGTCCGGATGTGGATTTGGAGGTCTGTAGGTCATTTCGGGGTCATTTGGCAAAAGTTGGAAATTTGAAGGTTTTTGGAAAGTTTGACCGGGAGTGGACCCTTTGATATCGGATTCAGATCTCGATTCCGGAAGTTGGAATAGGTCGGTGATGTTATTTGGGACTTGTGTGCAAAATTTAAAGTCGTTCCGGATTGATTTGATATATTTCGGCACAAGAGATAGAATTTGGTAATTTGGAAATTTATAAGTTTGATTCGAGGCGTGATTCATGATTTTGATGTTGTTTGATGTGATTTTAGGTCTCGAGCAAGTTGGTGTCATGTTATGGAATTGGCTTGTGTGATTGGACGTGGTCCCGGGGGCCTCGGGTGTGTTTCGGGATGGTTTCAGGTCATTTTCCCCATATTTTGTTGCTACTGATGCTGGTTATGGTGTCCTTCATCGCGAACGCGTAGAGGTGATCGCGTTCGCGAAGAAGGATTTGTGGGTTGGAGGAGATTGCTCATCGCGAACGCGACACATAGTTCGTAAATATGGAGAAGAGCCTGAGGAACCTACGCGAACGCGAAGGAGCAGTCTCGAACGCGTAGAAGGAAAGGGTGGAGCTGGGCCTGAGGTTGTTTGGCCTACGCGAACGCGAGGCCTACCCTGCGAAAGCGAAGTAGTGGGGATAGAAGGCTTCGTGAACACGGTATGAGGAACGCGAACGCGAAGCCGGGATTTTTGGTCCAGGGTTGTTTGGCCTTCGCGATCGCGAGGGTCATTCCACGATCGCGAAGAGGAAGGAGCTGGGCAGTGGGGTTATATTTCGGGACTTCGCCCATTTCTCTCACATTTTCATATGGTTGGGCGATTTTTAGAGAGCTTCAAGGGGAGATTTTCATCAAGCAACATAAGGTAAGTGATTCCCACCTATTGCAAGTTAAATACTTGGATTATATATAGATTTTAACATGAACATTAATGGAAAATTAGTGAAAATTTGGGATTTTGGTAGAAAATCTAGAAATTGGTATTGTTGGATTTTGACCACGAATTTGGGCATGAAATTGGGAATAAGTTATATATTTGAGTTAGTAACGTGGGCCCGAGGGTTGGCTTGGTCGACTTTTTGAGTGGAGTTGGAAATTTATTTAAATTGATTGATTATAGGTATTAGAGTATAGTTTGATTGGTTTGCACTTTATTTGATTAGTTTTGGATCGACGTGCATCGGTTTGAGGTGTTAGAGAGGCTTTGGAGCCGGTTATAGAACTTCAGAGCTAGGTAAGTCTCATGTCTAACTCTGTGAGGGGAAACTACCCCTGGGTATGTATTTGATAGGTGTTACTTGTTGCGAGAGTTACGTACGCACGAGGTGACGAGAGTCCGTACGTAGCTAAATTCATGCTATTGTCCGGGTAGACTTAGGTTCACACCATGCTATAAATGTACTATAAGGGCTATTTTTGCTTGCTTAATTCCTTTATTTCGCATTTACGACTTGAGACCGGACTTGCTTTTGTAGAGATTTGGCAGGCTTCATGACTAGCCGTGGAATAAATGTACTCCTTATACGAATTTCTCCCGCGCTATGTGTTTTCATTGAAAGGTTTTCCTTAAAAATTTATAACTCACACGTCTATTCGTGAGTGGGGTCAATGACCCATTAAAGCTTCTTATTCTAATGGGATCGGGCCGTTCGCCTCAGCAGGATTATGTACCACACTCTCATGGGGGCGGCCCGTTCGCCTCGACAGTATAATAGATGCATCTATGGTTAGTGCCGTTGGACCCTCAACAGTGCACTGATTATGATGGGATCGGATCGTACACCTCAGTATTTATGTAAAATACTCTCATGGAATCGTACGTAATAATTGACAAGAAGTCAGTGTATCTATGAGTCTTCTCGATCTAAATTATGATGACCTATCCGGTGAGGTCCATTATATATTTATGCTCCGGTTGAGGAGGTAATTGCTAATTGAGAGCTTGAGCCTATCGTAGAGAGGAGGATCGTATCACGTATTTACACTTGTTTATTTTGTTTGTTTACTCTGCCCCATATCTATTTACTTCTTATTATAACTGTCTTATTGGACCACTAGTAAGTGTCTATGTCGACCCCTCATCACTACTTCTCCGGGATTAGGCTAGATACTTACTAGGTACGCATTGATTTATGTACTTATTCTACACTTGATGCACATTTTTGTGCAGGTACATATATGTCTGGTGGTCTTTTAGGCGCAGAGACGCGGATGTTGCGGGTACTTACTGTGAGCTGCATTTCATGTTACGATCCGCAACCTGCAGAGTCTCCATTAGAGCTATTTATATTATAATCTGTCTAATTTGTATTCCAGACAGATGTTGTTTTTATTACATTTCCTAGTTGATGCTCATGCACTTGTGACACCAGATTTTGGGGGTTCCTAATGGTGGTTCAACATTGTAATTCGCGTAAATATCATCATTTACCGCTAAGTTCTATTTCATACTATTTAATTAAATGAGAATTTTTATTTAAAAATACTAAAATGAGTAATTAGGTTAATCATTCACAATTGGCTTGCCTGACTACGGTGTTAGGCACCATCACGACCTTTAGTGGATTTTGGGTTGTGATAGCTTGGTATCAGAGCGTTAGGTTTATTTATGTCTCACGAGTCATGATCAAGTCTAGTAGAGTCTTGCGGATCGGTACAGAGATGTCTGTACTTATCTTCGAGATGTTACAGGGCTGTTAGGAGCACTTCCCTTCTTGATTCCTCTTCGTGCGATTTGATTCCTTAAGGCTTATGCCTTTATCTCCCTCCTACTCAATCTTATGCGATATGGAGTGCTTGTTATCAATTGGGCATCAAGGAGTTGTAGTGGTACTGTAGACATGGTGCATGATGTTTTTCCTTGCGTATCTGGGCAGGTTATTATCGTTGCCTTGTAGAAGGATGTTATGTCAGCTCAACTTAGTAGCTGTATTTTCGATGGTTTTGAGGCTATGCATAGATTGCTATGATGTTCATGCGTTGTTATCGCATAATATTACTATAATGGTGGGGTGGTTGTTTACGTGTCGAGGCAGTGAATGAATTGAAAGGAGGATTTCTCGGTGCATGATTTAGAGGTTCAGCATTTAATTCCAGCGGAAGAAAAGAAATCGGACCATGGATGTTTAGGCCTTGGTTGATGGAGTAATGAGACTTGATATTTTTGAGCATGGTGGGATTCTAATTTGTGATGTGGTGTCGTCGTCTTTGTTTGAACACATTAAGGTTCGCCGGTATTATGGTCTTCTTCAATTTTGCCTTCGGGACAGGGTGTTATGAAATGGTTCCTGAGAAGCGGTTGTCAAGGATGGCGGTGTGTAGCGGTTTCGAAAATCGAATTGGTATTTCTAATGTTGATGGCTCGGGAAAGATGATCTTCGAGGAGGCTTAGAGTTGGAAGAAATGTATTAGTTCAGGTGCTACAAAGATGGATTTTGATCTGATGCAACATTTGGGTAGCGAAGAATGAGAAAGGACATGTGGGAGGTGTCTTGCAGTGGTTGAATTACTAGCAGGCCAAAGTATGAAGAGCGGAAGTCGAGGAGTTGCTTAAAGGAGAAGGTTTAACCAAAGTGGGAGAGTGACAGAGTAGCATATGGGCTATGTGGTAGGGTAGCCAGATGCCTTGAGGAAAGTTTAGAGCAATTTGGAAATTCATGGTGGACAGTGACTAGGTCCACAAAATTTATTTGGATGCAACATGACTTCGAGTTTGGAAAGTATTGTTGTACTTTCAGCTGATGTCAACGGGGAAGGAGGAATCTTGGTGGGTTCCAGGGTTATGTAATTGTAGCTTCAATCTAAGTGGGGGAGCCCCACCGTCTACGATTGGATTGCGTGGTTATTTACTTGTGAGGTTTTTGGTTATCGGTGTATTGGTGGGTTATTACGACTAAGGAAAGAAAGTATCAGTGATAATTCGAGCAAAGGATTTGAGGAATGTGTGCTATATTCGGCCTTATCGATTCATGCTCAGGTTTTGGGAAGACTCAAAGTTTATGCTTCATGTAGATGTGATGTACAAGGAAAGTGATTCAGCCGGGTGCTTCTTGAGAGGGTGTTCATGTGCTAGCAGAGCCTTGGAGTTGATTATATTCGGGACCAAGTCAGAGTGGGTGACTCTCAACAACGGTCATAGTGGATTCAAAATTTAAGTGCGATGCCTAAGGATTTCGAGTCCGTGGTATGGCTAAGTATCGAGCTTTTGAAGTGGATTATGAGAGGGACTTGGAGTGTTCTATGTTATCATCGGTCTGCGATGTAGCATTGAAGAAATGGGAGAAAATAACTTCGGATTCATAGAGGGATTATCGAAAGGGGTGTACCAGTTAAAGATGCTATCGTGCACACGAGGAGGGTACGAGATGGTTCGTGGGTTTTGAGACGACGTGGTCTCGTGAATTGGGTCACTCAGGATGAGTGCAGATCGAGTTCTTTATGTTTTGAATGGAGCCATTATTATTATTATTATTATTATTATTATTATTATTATTATTATTATTATTATTATTATTTCTAAAGCAAGTCAAGCATGAATTTAAAGAAGTTGGTTCGCTTAACAATGGTTGAATCGACATGATGGCGGCGATGATCAGTTCCTTCAGCGTGTTAAGTTATGCAGGTGATTTGTGGCGGTATGTGCGAGGCTTGACAGCCGCCATAATTTGATTTATTTGGAGGTATTCGATTATAGTGGCCTGTTATGTGTAGATGGATCCCAGAAATATTATGGTGGTTTAGACCACAACTTGAGGTTTGTATTTTCTGCGGTTATGGGAATTAGTCGCGTGTTGCAATGGTTCTCCAGAAATGAGTTAAGTGAAAGGTTTCTATATGATGAAGTGTTTATTCTATTAGTGGTTCATGAGTTATGATGAAATTCTCGTACTCTCGCGTAGTGGCATGTTAGGTGCAGTGAGCGACGTGGGAATTCGAAGTTGAGGATCAAAGTTGCGGTTCGGTGTTGACAAGAATGTCACGAGCTCGGATGAGCAGGAAAGAATTCAGATGTTTAGGGTAAGCTGGTATTTTCTTTAGCGTCACCTGAGAACGGTGTCCTATGTAAGAGGCTTTGTGTACTGATTTGCGGGTTCTCGATTTGCTTTACAACAATAATATGGCCGATGGTATGGATATGCAGACTTTGTTACCGGGTGCGGAAGGTTGTAGAGGTGTATCCCATGGGAATATTGTATAAGTGCGACATGTAGTCACTTGATTGATTAAAGATTAAAGTCGAGTATGGAGATTATGGTACTATCGCTAATGCGAGAGTTTAGGCCTAGAAGGCGCTTTATTCGTTTGGTTGTGAACTGTGAAAGATTATTTCGGATTGGACGGCTACTCTTATGTGTCATGAATAGGGTTGTTGTGGATCCTTGGGAAGTTATTAGCCCAGTACGGTACGATCAGAATCGGCTTGAAGTTCGTGGATGAGTTTAAATGTGAATATGTGCTCTATATCAGGTCGGGTATGTTCGTTCACCATACCGTTGCTTATGAAGGAGTCTTCGAGCGTTGGATGTTAATAGTCTATTGTGCCATGTGGGTTGTGAGACGACTTGATTATTCGCACATGTGTTGTGGTCCCGTGTAGCTTGCGATGTTTGTTGATCAGGATGGCTCTCGAGATGCAGGTCATTTATTTCACCTTAGTCATTTTTGAGTTTTGTAGTGTATGGCGCTATCCTTCTCCCCAGGGATGGTATTATACCCTTGGCATGCTTGTGGTCAACATTCGGGTATTTTGTAGGTATGAGCATTCTGGCTCGGTAGGTATTTCCTTATAGATTATTGTGTGTGGATCGGGTGGCATGCCGCCACAGGTATGTTGTTTGAATCGAGTGGCACGCCGCCATGGGTATCATGGTTGGATCGGGTTGCACGCCGCAACGGTATCATGTGTGGATCGGGTTGCATGCCACAACAATGGAATGCTGAGTACAGTTCCCTATATCTATTCTTGTGTGTTTTGCTTCTCATTTTCTGAGGAAGTTTCATAACACCCTTTCGGTTGTTTAATTTGTTACGTGGGTTGAGTAGTTCTTTCCAATTCGTTTTTCTTATGTATCATATTCGAGTTTGTTGCTTGTTGGCACATTGTGGCATCATATGAGACTTTTGGCAGTGTCTGAGATGGCTTATTGCCTGAGCGACTGCTACTGGATGAGACGAGGTTATTGGACCTGGATCGTGCGACCGGAGTTAGGAAGGGTATATTAAAGGGCAAATATCGTTATTCAGTTTAGAATAAAGTAATGGTTCTTGTCAGGAGGAGAGACTCCATGATTTATGTTTCGGCAGGTGGTTGTGAGTTTGTACAAATCTCTTCCATCGTGGCCGTATTGCGAGAGTTGGAACAGGGCTTATGTATGTTATGAGGTATACTACAGGCTTCAGGTCAGTGAAAATTTCAGCTGTTGTTCTTGGGGGAGATTGCCTTGGGCAAATGAGTTATGTGGTACATGGTGTGATTTCAGCGGAGGAGCATGGTCACGTTGGGTTCACTGTCTAATGATTGATACGGTGTTCCTGTGTTAGAATTCGTTATCGTGGAGAATTCTGGATGTTGGAATTTGGTTCTAAAGCTTGTTACCGGGTAGGTGCACTAGGTGTTAAACAGTGATTTTGGACAACTCCAGAGCAGTTCTTAGCACGTTCGAGGACAAATGTATGTTTAAGTAGGAGAGAATGTACCGACCTGATTAGTCATTTTGAGCTCTAGCGCGTCATTCATCGATTTGAGACCTTGAGCAGCTTCACTTAAGGTATTATGACTTACATGTGTGGTCGGAATTGTATTTCGGGAAGTTCGGATTTGATTCAGAAGGAAAATTCTCATTTCGGAAGCTTAAGTTGGAAGGATTAACTAAGGTTTGACTTTTGAGTAAACGAACTCGGAACACGATTTGAAAGTTCCAACAGGTAAGTATGACGATTTTGGACTTGGGCGTATGTCCGGATCGGGTTTTGGATGACCTGGGAGCGTTTCAGCGCTTATTGTGGAAAGTTGGCATTTTGGAAGAGTTTCATAAATTTGGGTTGAAGTGTAATTTAATGTTATCGATGTCCATTTGGGATTCCAAGCCTGGGAATAGCTCCGTATGGTGATTCTGATTTTAGGAGCGCGTCCGGATATGGATTTGGAGGTCCGTAGGTCATTTCGAGGTCATTTGACGAAAGTTGGAAATATGAAGTTTTTGAAAAGTTTGAGCGGGAGTGGAATCTTTGATATCGAGGTCGGATCTCTATTCTAGAAGTTGGAATAGGTCTGTGATGTCATTTGGGACTTGTGTGCAAAATTTGAAGTCGTTCCGGATTGATTTGATATGTTTCGACAAAAGAGATAGAATTTGGAAATTTATAAGTTTGATTCGAGGCGTGATTCATGATGTTTATGTTGTTTGATGTGATTTGAGGCCTCGACCAAGTTGGTGTCATGTTATGGAACTGGTTTGTGTGACTGGACGGGGTTCCGGGGGTCTCGAGTGTGTTTCGGGATGGTTTCGGGTCATTTTCCCAATGTTTTGCTGCTGCTGATGTTGGTTCTGGTGTACTTCATTGCGAACATGTGGAGGCGATCGCTCGCGAAGAAGGATTTGTGGGATGGAGAAGATTGCTCATTGCGAACGCGACACAGAGGTTGGGAACGCGGAGAAGAGCCTGAGGAACTTACGCGAACACGAAGGGCAGTCGCGAATGCGTAGAAAGAAAGGGAGGAGCTTGGCCTGAGGCCGTTTGGCCTACGCGAATGCGAGGCCTACCCTACGAACGCGAAGCAGTGGGGACGGAAGGCTTCGTTAATGCGAACGCGAAGCAGAGAGTTTTGGTCCAGGGCTGTTTGGCCTGCGCGATCGCGAGGGTCATTCCGCGATCACAAAGAGGAAGGAACTGGGCAGTGGGGTTATATTTCGAGACCTAGCCCATTTCTCTCACATTTTGCATTTGGTTGGGAAATTTTTGGAGAGCTTCATGGGGAGATTTTCATCAAGAAACACAAGGTAAGTGATTCCCACCTATTTCAAGTTAAATACTTGGATTATATATAGATTTTAACATGGAAATTCATGAAAAATTAGTGGAAATTTGGGATTTTGGTAGAAAACCTAGAAATTGGTATTGTTGGATTTTGAACACCAAGTTGGGCATGCAATTGGGAAGAATTTATATATTTGAGTTAGTAATGTTATGGGTAATGTTTATCTTCGAAAAAGTTTGGAATCCGGGGACGTGGGCCCGAGGGTTGACTTTGTCGACTTTTCGAGCGGAGTTGGAAATTTGTTTAAATTGATTGATTATGAGTATTAGAGTATATTTTGATTGGTTTGCACTTTATTTGATTAGTTTTGGATCGACGTACATCGGTTTGAGGTGTTAGAGAGGCTTTAGAGCCGGTTATGGAACTTTAGAGCGAGGTAAGTCTCCTGTCTAACTCGGTGAGGGGGAAACTACCCATAGGTGATGTATTTTATAGGTGTTACTTGTTGCGGGTGCTACGTACGCACTAGGCGACGAGAGTCCGTACGTAGCTAAATTCATGCTATTGTCCGGGTAGACTTAGGTTCACACCATGCTATAATTGTACTATAGGGGTTATTTTTGCTCGTTTACTTCCTTTATTTCGCATTACAACTTGAGACCGGACTTGCGTAGAGTGATAGACTTGCTTTTGTAGAGATTTGACGGGTTTCATGACTAGCCGTGGAATAATTGTACTCCTTATACAAATTTCTCATGCGCTATGTGTTTTCATTGAAAGGTATTCCTTAAAAATTTATAACTCACACGTTTATTCGTGAGTGGGGTCAATGACCCATTAAATCTTCTTATTCTAATGGGATCAGGACTTTCGTCTCGGTAGGATTATGTACCACACTCTCATGGGAGCGGGCCGTTCGCCTCGGCACTATAATAGATGCATCTATGGTTTGTGCTGTTCGACCCTCGGCAATGCACTAATTATGATGGGATCGGGCCGTATGCCTCGACATTTCTTTAAAATACTCTCATGGAATTGTGCGTAATAATTGACAAGAAGTCAGTGTATCTATGAGTCTTCCCGATCTGAATTATGATGACCTATCTAGTGAGGTCCATTATATATTTATGCTCTGGTTGAGGAGTTAATTGATAATTGAGAGCTTGAGCCTATCATAGAGAGTAGGATCGTATTACGTAGTTACACTTGTTTATTTCATTTTTTTACTCTGCCCCATATCTGTTTACTTCTTATTATAACTGTCTTATTGGACCACTAGTAAGTGTCGATGTCGACCCCTCGTCACTACTTCTCTGGGGTTAGGCTAGATACTTACTGGGTACACGTTGATTTACGTACTCATGCTACACTTGTTGCATATTTTTGTGTCAGGTACATATATGTCTGATATCTTTTGAGTGTAGAGACGCGGACGTTGCGGGGACTTACCGTGAGCTGAATTTCATGTTACGATCCGTGGCCTGCAGAGTCTCCATCAGAGCTATTTATATTATTCTATCTAATTTATATTCCAGACAGATGTTGCATTTTATTATATTTCCTAGTTGATGCTCATGCACTTGTGACACCGGGTTTTGGGGGTTCCTAAGGTTGGTTCATCATTGTAATTCGCGTAAATATCATCATTTACCCTGTAAGTTCTATTTCAAACTATTTAATTAAATGCAAATTTTTATTTAAAAATACTAAAATAAGTAATTAGGTTAATCATTCACCGTTGGCTTGCCTGACGGCGGTGTTAGGTGCCATCACGACCTTTAGTGGATTTTGGGTCACGATACTTGGTTTCACGATGAGTAGGGGAAGTTCCTCTACTACTTGGTCTTCTTCCAGAGTAATAAGAAGGATAAATCGGAAGATGTTTTTCACGACCCCAATTTCTCTCTATAGCATGTCGTGATGGCACCTAGTCCCTAAGACTAAATAAGCCTAACATACATGCAAAATTTAACTTAGAGAATGATAAAACTTTCAAATTAACCAACTATTATCATAAAAAGAACTCTGCAACTCAACATAACCAAACTCCCAAAATTCGGAGATACCAAGTCACAAGCTCTACAAAAGTATACTGAACATCCCTATACAATAGTATCTATAAAAGGGAAAATGAAATAGAACTAGATAGAGGGTGACTCCGAGGTCTGCGGACACCGGCAGATATACCTTGAAGTCTCCAAATCCGAGCTCGACTCACTGGTGCCTAGGCTGGTAAGAGGTACCTAGATTTGCACAAAAAGATGTGCAGAAGCGTAACATGAGTACACCACAACAATACCCAGTATGTGTCAAGCCTAACCTCGGCAGAGTAGTGACGAGGTCAGGTCAAGACCCTACTGGAATAAATTAGAAAACTGAACAAGTATAAATATACCAAGAATAGCTACACTAAACTAAGGAAATTAAGGCATCACAGAAGAAAACAATGAATAATATGCCAAGGAACCAATGCAACCAAAATACAAATGATGTAATAGAAAGGTATCAACAAGAATCACTACTGAGGTACCACCTCGTAGTCTCATTTCACAAATCAAATCACAATCTTTCCTTATAACACCGCGGGAGTTTGCATTTAGTTTTGAATATTATTTTTCCGAAATAGCTACCCACCTTTTAGCCCACCTTATCGCACCGCATGTTTTCAAGTAGTTTCCCTACTAGCATCATGCATATCAAACCGACCTTATCTCTCCTTATGCGTTGTAACCCCAATCCTTATACCACCGCATGCGTATCAATATCACAACATATCACAAGTCGCACCTCAAGTGCCCAATATCACAACGTGCCAAAGAAATCAACAATGATAGTGTTTCCACAATAAATAGCCCATGACTCAACTACAATATGTATAAGAGTCTCAACAATAACAACCGAAAGTGAATAACTCAACAAGAATGGTATTTCAACACATTTACAACTTGCCTCAATGTGAATCACGACCTTTATAACTTCAACACCAAATTCAACATTAAGAATATTCCAAGGAATAACAACTTCAAGTAAAGGAACTCAATGGGTAAACAATGAATAAGAAATGAAGAGAGCAGCAACTTCAACTAAACATGTAAAGACAACTAGCAAGTAAGAGATAATACAAGTATTAATGATGTCAAGTAAAGCATGTGAAGATAGACTAATGATGATGAATATAACATATTATGGCAGCTCAATTAAAGGCATGAAAGGAATCTACATAGCTAAAAACGGTCAATTATCACATTTAGCCCGTGTACACACTCGTCACCTTGCGTACACGGCTTCCACATATCACAATTAACACAAAACAACAATCCTAAGGGGTAATTCTCCCATACAATGTTAGGCAAGACACTTACCTCATGTCACGACCCAATTTTCCATGTAGGCCGTGATGGCCTCCAACGTTTCCGCTAAGCAAGCCAATGGTGAACTAATCTATGTTATTTCTCTTTTTTAATAAGTTTCTAAGTAATTAATTCTATTTATTAAGAAAATTAAGGAGTAGAAAATATAATAAATAAAATGAAGACAATTGAGTGACAATCATAGTGATATAAGTACTCCAAAACCATAAAGTTTACTAGTGTGTGTGCTAAGACCTGGTGTCGTGAGCAATTAGTAGAATATACAAAACTCTAACTAATGTCTGAAATAAAAACAGACAGAAAATAAGTGCAAAAGAGAGACTCTAGGTGCTGCGGAACGGCTTGAGAAATATCTCACCACTAGGCCTCAGGGTATCGGGGGCGCGCGTCGGTACGACTGCCAGATGCACCTGCCGCCTATCCTGCACGGTTAGTGCAGAAGTATAGCGTGAGTACATAAACAACATGTACCCAGTAAGTATCTAGTCTAACCTCGAAGAAGTAGTGACAAGGGGTCGACGTCGACACTTACTATGGGCTAACAATAAAAATACAGAAATTCTAAATGAACATGGTTTATGTAAATAATAATAGTATCTCAATAACAAGCAGGGAATAAATAATTCTTTCACAAATGGTAAATCCCAAGTCATTTTCTTTCATATATATATTTTAACCTCTGAGGCCATAAAATAATATCAAATATAATTATGCTCCGAGTATTATCACGCACGATTATGCCGAGGTCATACGGATCCAGAATAATGTGTACACTGCCGAGGGTCAAGCGACATGAACCATAGATGCATTTATCTTCTGCCGAGGCGTTCGGCCCGCTCCATAAGAAGGGAGGATACTTTAAATCATCCGATTTTAAAGCTATTACAAGGCTAATACACAAAGAAGCACAATTTCTATTAACGGTCAAGTATCTCGCCAAAACTCAAGTAAGTGGAGGTCGGTCTTTTACAATTCCTCTATCAAGTTCCAATATAATTTAGGCACTTTAATTAATAAATAGGGTGCAAACATTATAAGTATTTCATGATTTGGGTCCTAAACTACCCGGACATAAGCATAATTAGTAGCTACGCACGGACTCTTGTCACCTCGTGCGTATGTAGCCCCCACAATTAGAAGCTAATAGTAATTTAAATCACCAATGGGGTAAATTACCTCTTACAAGGTTAGGCAAGAGACTTACCTTGTCTCAAAACTCGCTTTCCAGCCTCAAATTCACTCTAAAGCCTCAACTCGGTGCCGAACAATCCGAAACAAGTCAAATATTGTGTAAATTAATCAATACATGTTCAAAAGTTCTTAATCTAACTATTAGAGTGATTACCAAATCCCAATTGGAAGATTCTAAAAATTCACCCCGGGCCCACGTGCCCGAATTTCGGAACTTTTGGAAGAAAGTTGTTACCCATAAACTCATGAACTCAAATATATAATTTTCACCCAATTCCATAACCATTTTTGTGGTTAAATCCCATTTTTATCAAAACCTAAGTTTTTCATCTAAACCCAATATTTTCACAATTATACATGTTAAAATCTACCCATAATCTATGTATTTAACTTACATTGGATAGAAATTACTTACCTCCAATAGTTAGGTGAAACCCTCTCTCTAAGAGCTCCAAAATCGCCCAAGGAATGCAATAAATAAACCCAAAATGGCCCAAGTCCCGTATTAAAAAGTACCTCATTGCCTCTAGCATTTTCGCTTCTACGGACCTGGGGCCGCATCTGCGGTACCGCACCTGTGGAAAAGCCATCGCAGGTGTGATCCTAGCCCAGGCTGGCTGGCTCCGCTTCTGCGGACGAGATCCCGCTTCTGCGGAGGGTGGAGCGCATATGCGACCCTCCTTGCACCTGCAGACTTTTCATCGTAAAAGCGAGGCCGCTTCTGCGCATGATTCTCAGCTTCTGCGTACCATTGGCCAAATGCCCAAAGACGCTTCTGCGGTCAAGATCTCGCACCTGCGGCCAAAAGCTCGCAGATGGGGGCACACCAAAACTGGTGTACCAGCAGCCCCTTTTGAGCTCTAACTCGATCCGTGCAAAGTCCGAGTAGCACCCGAGGCCCCCGAGGCCTCGTCCAAACATAAAAAAACAATTGTAAACATAAAACGGACTCTCTCGCACCCTCGAAATGCGGAAAACAACATTAAAACTATGAATCGCAACCCAAAACCAATTGAATCAACTTATGAACTTCAAATTCTTCCAACTTACTCCGAACGCGCCGATTCATACTTAAACTTCTCGGAATGACACTAAAGTTTGCGTGCAAGTCTTAAATTACCATACAAAACTATTCCTAGGCTCGGAATACCAAACAGACCTCGATAACACCAAAACCTACTCCAAATCAAATTTAAAGAACTTTAAAACCTTCAATGCGCCGAAACGCTCCCGGGTAATCCAAAACTCGATACAGACATACGCCCAAGTACAAAATCATTATATGAATCTATTGGGACCGTCAAATCCTGGTTCTGAGATCGTTTACTAGAATTATTGACCCAAGTCAAACTTAATCCTTTAAAGCCAACATTAAGAAACTAAGTGTTTCGATTTCAACCCGAACTCTTCCAAATCCCGAACTAACCATCCCCGCAAGTCATAAAACAGAAAAAGCACATACTTGGAGTTTTATTTAGGGGAATGGGGATCTAGAAAGCAAAATGACCGGTCAGGTTGTTATATTCTCCACCTCTTAAACAAACGTTCATCCTCGAACAGGTCTAGAATCATACCTGGAGTGCTAAATAGGTGTGGATATCTGCTCCGCATGTCCTCTTCGGTCTCCTAAGTCGCTCCTCGACCCAGAAATCTTCTTGGACCTCAACTGGCGAACCTATCTGTCAACAATGGCAACTGGCTCCTCCTCATAACCCATGCTCTCATCTAACTGAACCGTGCTGTAGTCTAATACATGCGACCTATCGGCATGATATTTCCGGAGCATGGACACATGGAAAATCGGATGAACTCCTGATAGGCTAGTAGGCAAAGCCAGCTCATAAGCAACCTCCCCAACCCGTCTCAACACCTCAAATGGGCCTATAAACCTTGGGCTCAACTTGCCCTTCTTCCCAACCTCATGATTCCCTTTATCGATGAGACTTTCAAGAGAACCATAAATGATAAATCACGCGCTTTCTGATCCGCGTAACTCTTCTGTCTGGACTTTGCGGTGCGAAGTTGCTCCTAAATTAACTTTACCTTTTACAAGGCATCCTTCACTAAATCAGTACCATATAACTTAGCCTCGCCGGGCTCAAACCATTCGATGGGCGAACGACATCACTAACCATATAAAGCCTCAAATGGAGCCATCTCGATGCTCGACTGATAACTGTTGTTGTAAACAAACTTGACCAAAGGCAAGAATCAATCCCACTACCCTCCGAAGTCAATCGCACATGCTCTGAGCATATCCTCCAAGATCTGAACTGTCCGCTCTGACTGTCCGTCGCTCTACGGATGAAAGGTTGTGCTGAGCTCTACCCGGGTCCCCAACTCACTCTGTATGGCCCTCCAGAAATGCGAAGTAAACTGAGGGTCTCTATATGATATAATGGAGAAAGGCACACTGTGCAACCGAACAATCTCCTGAATATCAATCTGGGCCAATCTCTTTAAAGGATACATGGTCACTACCAGAATGAAGTGTGCTGACTTGGTCAACCTGTCGACAATGACCCAAACTGCATCAAACTTTCGCAAGGTACGCGGTAACCAAACTACGAAACTCATAGTAATGCGCTCCCATTTTCACTCAGGTATAACCATCTGCTAGAGTAGGCCACCTGGTCTCGGATGCTCGTACTTAACCTGCTGGCAATTAAGGCACCTCGCTACATACTCAACTATGTCCTCCTTCATCCGGCCCCACCAATAATGCTGCCTTAGGTCGCGAAACCTCTTCGTCGCACCTGGATGAATAGAATACCAGGAATTGTGTGCCTCTTCTAGAATCGTTTCCCTCAATCCATCAACATTAGGGACACATAGACGACCCTAGAGTCGCAGAACACCATCCTCGCCGATAGTAACCTCCTTGGCACCACCCTGTAGTACCGTCTCTCCGAGAACCAACAAGTGCAGATCATCAAACTGACGAGCCTTGATCTGCTCGAATAGTGAAGACTGGGTGACAACGCATGAAAGAACTTGGCTGGGCTCTGAAATATCCATCCTCAAAAGTCTGTTAGCCAAGGACTGAATGTCCAAAGCTAGTGGCCTCTCCTTTGCTGAAATGAATGGCAAACTACCCATACTCTCCGCCTTTCTGCTCAAGGAATCCTCAACTACATTCGCCTTGCTCGAATGATAAAGGATGGTAATATCATAATATTTTAGTAACTCAAGCCACCTGCACTGCCTCATATTGAAATCCCTCTGTTTGAACAAATGCTGCAAGCTGTGATGATCGGTGTAAACCTCACAGGAAACCCCATAAAGATAATGCCTACAGATCTTATGAGGATGAACAATTGCGGCCAACTCCAAATCGTGTACGGGGTAATTCTTCTTATGGGGCTTAACTGACGTGAAGCATATGTAATAAATCGCCCCTCCTGCATCAATACGCAACCCAGGCCAACACGTAAAGCGTCACAATACACATTATACATACATGAACCGGAAGGCAGCACTAACACCGATGCTGAAGTCAAGGCAGCCTTGAGCTTCTAAAAGCTCGCCTTACAATCATCGGACCATCGGAATGGAGCACCCTTCTGGCTCAATCTAGTCAGAGGTGCTGCAATAGATGAGAAGCCCTCTATAAACCGATGATAATAACCTACTAACCCCAAGAAGCTCCTGATCTCGGTCGCTGTGGTAGGGCGAGGCCAACTCTAAACTGCCTCGATCGTTTTGGGATCTACCTTAATACTCTCACCTAATACGACATGCCCCAAGAATGCTACGGAATCCAACCAAAACTCACACTTGGAGAACTTAGCAAATAACTTCTGTTCCCGCAAGGTCTGAAGCACCACTCTCAAATGTTGCTCATGCTCCTCCATGCTACGCGAGTAGATCAAAATGTCATCAATGAAGACAATGATAAAGGAATCAATATATGGCCTGAACACCCAGTTCATCAAATCTATAAATGTCACCGGGGCATTAGTCAAACCGAAAGACATTACTAGAAACTCATAATGGCCATATCTAGTCTAGAAAGCCGTCTTCGGAACATCCGAATTCTAAATCTTCAACTGATGGTACCCCTATCTCAAGTCGATCTTAGAGAACACCCTAGTACCCTGCAACTGGTCAAATAAATCATCAATACGCGACAACAGGTACTTGTTCTTAATGGTAACTTTGTTCAACTGGCAGTAATCAATGCACATCTGCATAGTCCCATCTTTATTCTTCACAAATAACACCGATGCACCCGAAGGCGATACACTTGGTGTGACAAACCCCTTTGCTAGCAACTCCTCAAGCTGTTCCTTCAATTCTTTCAACTCTTTCGGAGCCATGCGGTACGATGGGATTGATATAGGCTAGGTACTTGGAGCCAAATCAATACAGAAATCGATATCACGATCTGGTGGCATGCCTGGAAGATTAGAAGAAAACACATCGAAGAACTCCTAGACCACGAGCACTGAATCAATCGCCGGAGTCTTTGTGGTAGTATCCCAAACATAGGCTAGATAAGCCAAACAACCTTTCTCGACCATGTGTCGAGCCTTCAGAAAGGAGATAAACCGACTAGATGCATTGACAGATGATCCCTTGCACTCCAATCTAGGTAACTCTGGCATTGTCAAGGTAACAGTCTTGGCATGGCAATCAAGGATGGCGTGATATGGGGACAACTAATCCATGCCCAAGATGAACTCAAAGTCGGTCATATCAAGCAATATAAGAATCGCTCTAGTCTCATAACAAAATAAAGTCACAATACAGGACCGATAGACCCGATCCACAACAACAGAATAGCCCGCTGGAGTGGACATATAAATAAGAGTACCCAAGAACTCACGAGGAACTCCTAGGAAATGAGCAAACAGAGATGAAACATATGAATATGTAGAACCTAGATCAAATAGTATCGAAGCATCCCTACCGCAGATAGAAATAATACCTATGATCATGGCATCTGAGGCTACTGCATCTGGTCTGGCTGGAGAGGCATAGAATCCGACTGGATCGCCACCGGGCTAGCCTCCACTTCTAGGACGACCCTTACCCACCTACCCTCTGCCTCTGGGCGGCCGAATGGCTGGTGGGGAAGATGGTGCTGTAATCATAAGTAGCTGACCCTGCTGCACTATCTTGCCCCGAAGCCTACGGTAGAACCTCTGCACATGACTAAGATCTACACACTTAAAACAACCTCTCGGTACGGTGGACTGCTGACCTAAAGTCTGTCCCTGATAGCCTGAATACCCACTGGAGGAACCCTGAATAGCTGGTGGGTGGTAGGAACTCTCTGGCATGACACTGAAATAAGGTAGCACTGGAGCACCCCGAGGAGGCGGCGATGCTGGATATGTGGGCCTTCTAGACTAACCCCTGACAAACTGCCCCCTTCCCCCAATCGAGGGACCGCTGAACTCTCCAGAATATCGAAACTGCTTATCCCTTGTCACTTGCTCTCAGCTCCACTGACGGACACCCTCGATCCTCCAAGCTATCTCCACAAGTAGCCCGCAAGAAGTCACCATCTCTACCTCTCGAGCCATAGTGGCCTGAGTACCAGAGTTCAAGCCTGCAACAAACCTCCGCACTCTCTTTGCGTTGGTAGGAAGTATCATAAGTGCATGGAGAGACAACTCAGAGAATCTCGCTTCATAGTCACTCACCGACATCTGGCCCTGCTGAAGCTGCTCGAGCTAAAATTGCAACTCTTCCCTCTGATAGGGTGGAATATATCTGTCCAAGAAGAGGCATGTGAAATTATTCCAAGTCATGGGAGGAGAACCTGTTGGTCTGCCAAGAAGATAGGACTGCCACCATCTACGGGCCCTGCCCTCCAGCTGAAAGGTGGTAAAGTCCACCCCGCGAGACTCCAATATCCTCATGTTATGCAGTTTGTCCCTGCACCGATCAATAAAATCACGGGGGTCCTCATGCCGCGCACCCCCAAAGATAGGAGGATGAAGCCCGGTCCATCTGTCCAATAGTTTCTGCAGATCACCGACCGCAGCTGGTCTGGGCTCAAGTATAGCTGCTGTAACTAGCTGAGCTCCACCCACGGGTAGTGCACCCGGGGTCCGATATACGGCAGCTGCATGCTATGGAGCATGAGTGGTAGGGGTCTGTGCTTCCCCTCCCGCCTGAGATGTGGTTGGGCATGCCCTGGAGCCCTCCCCTGGCCTCTAGCAACAGGGGGACCAGCTTCTCCATGATCGGGTACATTTGCCACGTGCGTTCTCACCATCTGTGAGAGAATAAGAGAAAGATACTTAGCACAACATCAATTGCACGATAGGAGATGAAGAAAAAAGTAGTTTTCTAACACTCTATAGCCTCTCAAAGATAAGTACGGATATCTCCGCACCGATCCGCAACACTCTATTAGGCCTGCTCATAACTTATGATACCTACGTGAACCTACTGCTCTGATACCATGTTGTCACAACCCAATTTTCCCTGTAGGCCATGATGGCACCCAACGTCGCCGCTAGGCAAGCCAACGGTGAACTAATCTATGTTATATCTCTTTTTAATAAGTTTACAAGTAATTAAATTCTATTTAATATGAAATTAAGGAGTAGAAAATTTAGTAAATAAAACAAAGAAAACTAAGTGACAATCATAGTGATATAAGTACTCCAAAACCATAAAGTCTACTAGTGTGTGTGCCAAAACCTGTTGTCACAAGTGTATGAGAAACTAGTAGAACATACAAAACTCTAACTACTGTCTGAAATAAAAGTAGACAGAAAAATAAATGAAAAAGAGAGACTCTAGGTGCTGCGAAATGGCTCGGGAAGTAGTTCACCACTAGGCCTCAGGGTATCGGGGGTGTGCGGCGGTATGACTGTCAGACGCACCTGTCTCAGATCCTGCACGTTTAGTGCAAAAGTGTAGCATGAGTACATAAATAACATGTACACAGTAAGTATCTAGTCTAATCTCTAAGAAGTAGTGACGAGGGGTCGACGTCGACACTTACTATGGGCTATCAATAAAAATACAGAAATTCTAAATGAGCATGGTTTATTTAAATAATATTAGTATATCAATAACAAGCAGGGAATAAATAATTCTTTCACACATGGTAAATCTCAAGTCAGTTTCTTTCATATATATATATATATATATATATATATATTTTAACCTCTCAGGCCATAAAATAATATCAAATATAATTAAGCTTTAAGTATTATCACGCACGATTATGCCGAGGTCGTACGACTCGATCCAAAATAATGTGTACACTGCCGAGGGTCGAGCGACACGAACCATAGATGTATCTATCTACTGCTGAGGCATTCGGCCCGCTCCACAAGAAGGGAGGATACCTTATAACATTCGGTTTAAAAGCTATTACAAGGCTAATACACAAAGAAGCACAATTTCTATTAACGGTCAAGTATCTCGCCAAAACTCAAGTAAGTGGAAGTCGGTCTTTTACAATTCCTCTATAAAGTTCCAACATAATTTAGGCACTTTAATTAACAAATAGGGTGCAAACATTACAAGTATTTCATGATTTCGGTCCTAAACTACCGGACATAAGCATACTTAGTAGCTACGCACGAAGTTTCAATCACCTCGTGCGTACGTAGCCCCCACAATTAGAAGCAAATAGTAATTTAAATCACCTATGGGGTAAATTCCCTATTACAAGGTTAGGCAAGAGACATACCTAGTCTTAAAGCTCGCTTTCCAGTCTCAAATTCACCCTAAAGCCTCAACTTGGTGCCGAACAATCCGAAACTAGTCAAATGTTGTGTAAATTAATCAATACATGTTCAAAAGCGATTCCTAGAAATTCACCCCCGGGCCCAAGTGCACGGATTCCATAAAGTTTCGAAGAAATTTGTTACTCATAACCTCACGAACTCAAATATATAATTTTCACCAAATTCTATAACCAATTCCGTGGTTAAATCCCATTTTTATCAAAATCTAGATTTTTCATCTAAACCCAAAATTTCCACAATTTTACATGTTAAATTCTACCCATAATCTACGTATTAAATTTACATTGGATAGAAATTACTTACCTCCAATAGCTAGGTGAAACCCTCTCTCTAAGAACTCCAAAATCGCCCAAGGAATGCAATAAATGAACCCACAATGGCCCAAGTCCCGTATTAAAAAGGACCTCACTGCCTCCAGCATTTCCGCTTCTGCGGACCTGGGGCCGCATCTGCGGTGCCACACATGCGAAAGAGCCATCGCAGGTGTGGTCCTAGGCTAGGCTGGCTAGCTCCACTTCTGTGGACGGGATCCCTCTTCTGCGGTCCCGCTTCTGTAGAGCGTGGAGCGCATCTGCGGCCCTCCTCGCACTTGCGGACTTTTCATCGCAGAAGCGAGGCCTCTTCTGCGCATGATTCTCCGCTTCTACGGACCACTGGCCAAATGCCCAAAGCCGCTTATGTAGCCAAGAGCTTGCACCTGCGGCCAAAAGCTCGCAGGTACGGGCACACCAGAACTGGTGCACCAACAACCCCTTTTGAGTTCTAACTCGATCCGTGCAACGTCCGAGTAGCACACAAGGACCCCGAGGCCTCATCCAAATATACCAATAAGTTTGTAAACATAAAACGGACTCGCTCACACCCCCAGAATGCGGAAAACAACATTAAAACTATGAATCGCAACCCAAAACCAATAGAATCAAATTATGAACTTTAAATTCTTCCAACTTACTCCGAACTTGCCGATTCATATTTAAACTTCTCGGAAGGATACCAAATTTTGCGTACAAGTCTTAAATTACCATACAGAACTATTCCCAGGCTCGAAATCCCAAACGGATCTCGATAACACCCAAACCCACTTCAAATCAAATTTTAAGAACTTTAAAACCTTCAATGCGCCAACTTTAAACTTTATGCGCCGAAAATCCCCCGGGTAATCCAAAACCCGATCCGGACACACGCCCAAGTCCAAAATCATTATACAACTTTATTGGGACCGTCAAATCCCAGTTTCGAGATCGTTTAATAGAATTGTTGACCCATGTCAAACTTAATCCTTTAAATCCAACATTAAGGAACTAAGTGTTCCGATTTCAACCCGAACTCTTTCAAATCCCGAACTAACTATCCCCGCAAGTCATAAAACAGAAAAAGCACATACAGAGAGTCTTATTTACTGTAACGGGGATCTAGAAAGCAATATGACCGGTAGGGTCGTTACACCTCAAAACAAGCTAACTCAATCTACTAGTAAGCCTTTCCCGCAATTATCCAACTCTGAACGACTCAAATCTAGCCAAAACAACTTCATACCATAAATAGAAACTACAGGAAGCAATTCCGAACAATAAAAGTTCGATCTTTAAAGAGAAACAAAAAAGTCAACTAAAAAAGTTAACCTTGGGCTCGCATCTCAGAACCCGACCAAACTTATAAAATCTAAACACACATTCGATAATGAGTCCAACCATACAAGAATAACTCAAATCCGACTTCAAATCGCTTTTCAAATCCCCAAAATTTAGTCTAAGAAGTTTCATAATTTTTCCTTAAATTTTCCAACTCAAATCACTAATTAAATGATGAAAATAATAGTGGATTCATGTATAATAGCCAAATCCGAGTTAGAATCACTTACCCCGATGATTTTCTTGAAAATCCCTCGTAACATCTCCACAAGCCGAGCTCTCTAGGTCCAAAGATGGAAAATGAAATAAAGCCTCGACTCAAGCCTTTTCTGCCGAGCGATATCCGCTTTTGCGGTAAAACAGTCACACATGCGAAAAAATCCATCGCAGGTGCGGTTCCAACTAAGGCTCAGCTCCTTCGCTTCTGCGGACGGATGCTCGCTTCTGAGGAATTTCGACCGCACCTGCGGTCCTCCTCCAGTCCTTCATACTTCAGCTTCTACGGAAGGTATGGTTGTGCTTGCGGATGCGCACCTACGACCGAGGCCTGGGTTGGCCCCTTCCTGCTTCTGTGATGAACCACGCGCACCTTCGTGTCCACACCTTTGGCCAAACCCTCCGCAAGTGCGATGACACCAGAACAATAGCAAGTTCAACAAAACAACTATGTCCAAAAATGATCCGATTTCAATCTGATTCACACCTGTGGCCCCCGGGACCTCGTCCATATAATAAGTTCCAAAACACATAACTGACCTACTCGAGGCTTAAAATCACATCAAACAACATCGATTCTATGAATCGCAACCCAATTCAAGCCTGTTGAAACTATGAGCATCCGACTTCCAAAACTAACGTCGAATCATACCAAAACAACTCCGATTGACCTCAAATTTTGCATACAAGTCATAAATGACATGACGGACCTATTCCAACTTCCGGAATCAAAATCTGACCCCGATTTCAATAGAGTCAACTCCCGATCAAACTTCTTAACATTCCAAACCTTCAACTTTCTAACTTTCACCAATTCAAGACGAAACGATCTACGAAACTCCAAATCAATATCCGGAAACACTCCTAAGTCTAAAATCACCATACAGAGCTATTTGAACCGTCAAAACTCCATTTTGGAGCCGTCTATATAAAAGTCAAACTACGGTCAACTCTTTCAACTTAAACTTTCAAATTAGGGACTATGTGTCCCATTTCACTCTGAAACTCACCCGAAGCCAAAACCAACTATCCCGGCAAATCACATAACCACAATATAACATAGAGGAGGCAACAAATAAGGGATCAGGGCTAAAATACTCAAAACAACCGGCTGGATCATTACATCCTCCTCCTCTTAAAACAAACGGTCATCCTCGAACAAGTATAGAGACATACCTGAAGTGGTGAAAACATGAGGATAACGGCTACACATATCATGCTCGGTCTCCCAAGTTGCCTCCTCGCCTGGTTGACCCCTCTAATGCCTTCACTAAAGCAATGTTTTTTGACCTCAACTTTCGGACCTGCCTGTCTAAGATGGCCACCAGCTCTTCAACATAAGACAAATCTTTGTCCAGCTGGATTGAGCTGAAATCTAACATGTGAGACGGATCACCGTGATACTTCCAGAGCATAAAAACATGGAATACCGGATGAACTGTAGCTAGACTAGGTGGTAATGCAAGCTTGTAAGCGACCTCACCAATCCTCTCAAGAATATCAAAAGGTCTGATATACCTAGGGCTCAACTTGCCCTTCTTTGCGAACCTCATAACACCCTTCATAGCTGAAACCGGAGCAAGACCCGCTCTCTAACCATGACTACAACATCACAAATCTTCCGATCCGCATAACTCTTCTATCTAGATTGGGTTGTATGAAGCCGATCCTGAATCAACTTAACCTTTTCCAAAGCATCCTGAACTAAGTGAGTACCCAATAGTCTTGCCTCACCCGGTTCAAATGAACCTACCGGACACCGACACCGCCTCCCATACAAGGCCTCATACGGAGTCATCATCATACTTGATTGATAGCTTTTGTTGTAGGCAAATCTGCAAGCGGCGAGAACTGATCCCAAGAACCCTTAAACTCCATAACATAAGCACGGAGCATATCCTCCAGCATCTAAATAGTGCGCTCAGACTATCCATCAGTCTGAGGGTGGAATGCTATACTAAACTCAACCCGTATGCCTAACTCATGCTGTACGGCCTTCTAGAATCGCGATGTAAATTGCGTACCCCGTTCAGAGATGATGGATATCGGCATGCCATAAAGTCAAACTATCTCGCGAATATAGACCTGAGCTAGTTGCTCTAAAGAATAAGTAGTCACTACCGGAATGAAAAGAACCGACTTGGTTAACCTATCTATAATCACCCATACTGCGTAAAACTTCTTCTGAGTCTGCGGGAGCCCAACAACGAATTCATGGTAACTCGCTCCCATTTCCACTTAGGAATCTCAAGACTTTGAACCAACCCACCTCGCCGCTAATGCTCATACTTCACCTGCTGACAATTTAGGCACTGAGCTACATACTCCACTATGTCTTTCTTCATCCTCCTCCACCAATAGTTCCACCTTAAGTCCCGATACATCTTAGCAGCTCTCGGATGAATGGAGTATCGCGAACTGTGGGCTTCCTGAAGAATCAACTCATGCAACCCATCTACATTAGGCACACATAGCCAGCCCTGCATCTGTAACACACCGTCCTCCCCAATAGTAACCTCCTTGGCATTGTCGGGCTGAATTGTGTCCTCGAGGATAAGCAAATGGGGGTCGCCATACTAACGCTCTCTGATATGATCATATAAAGAAGACTGAGAAACCACGCAATCCTAAACTCGAATCGGCTCCGAAACGTCCAATCTAACAAACTGGCTGGCCATGGACTGAACATCCAATGCTAATGACCTCTCCGCTGTCAGTAGATATGCTAAACTGTCCAAGTTCTCCGCCTTTCGACTCAAGGCATCGACCACCACATTGGCCTTCCCGGGATGATATAGAATGGTGATATCATAGTCCTTAAGCAAAATTTAACCACCTCTGCTGCTGCAAGTTAAGATCCTTCTGTTTGAACAGATGCTGTAGACTTCGGTGGTTGGTATAGAGCTTACAAGGGAAACCCTATAATAGTGCCGCCAATTTTCAAGACATGAACAATAACTGTTATTTCCAAGTCGTGGACATGATAATTCTTCTCATGAACCTTCAGCTATCTAGACACGTAGGAAATCACCTTACCGTCTTGCATCAACACCGCACCGAGGCTAATACGTGATGCATCACAGTACACAGTGTAAGACCTCAAACCCGTAGGCAACACCAACACTGGGGCTATAGTGAAAGAAGTCTTGAGATTTTCAAAGCACTCCTCACACTCTTCAGTCCATTGGAACGGAGCACCCTTCTGTGTCAATATGGTCATATGTGCAGCAATATATGAGAAATCCTCTATGAAATGACAGTAATATCCTACCAAACTAAGAAAACTTTGGATCTCAGTAGCTGAAGACGATATGGACCAACTCTGTACCGCTTTAATATTCTTCGGATCTATCTTGATCCCCTTACTCGATACCACATGACCCAAAATTGCCACTGAATCAAGCTAGAATTCACACTTTGAAGATTTTGCATACAATTTCTTTTCTCTCAAGGACTGAAGCATGATCCTCAAATGCTACTCATGATCCTCCCGGCTCCAGGAGTACACCAAGACGTCGTCAATAAACACAATGACGAATAAATCAAGATAGGGATGGAATACACAGTGCATCAAGTGCATGAATACTGCTGGGGCATTGGTCAGCCCAAATGACATCACAAGGAACTCGTAATGACCATACCGAGCCCTGATAGCAACATTCGAAATTTTTGGATCCCAAATATTTAGCTGGTGATAACTTGACCACAAATCAATCTTGGAGAACATTCTGGCACCCTGTAGTTGATCAAATAAGTCATCAATACATGGCAATGGATACTTATTTAGCTGGTGATAACTTGACCACAAATCAATCTTGGAGAACATTCTGGCACCCTGTAGTTGATCAAATAAGTCATCAATACATGGCAATGGATATTTGTTCTTTACTGTAACCTTGTTCAACTGTCGATAATCAATACAAATGCACATAGAACCATCCTTCTTCTTTACAAACAAGATCGGAGCACACCAAGTTGACATACTAGGCCGAATGAAGCCTTTATCGAGCAACTCTTGCAACTGCTCCTTTAACTCCTTCAACTCCGCTAGGGACATATAATATGGTGGAATAGAAATGGGCTGAGTTCCCGACAACAAGTCAATACCAAAATCGATATCCCTATTAGGTGACATGCCTTTAAGGTCCGCCGGAAATACATCTGGATAGTCTCTCACTATTGGAACTGACTCAATTGTAGGAGTATCAACACTAACATCTCTCTCAAAGGCTAGGTATGCATCACACACCTTCCCAACGATCCGTTGTGCATTAAGGAAGGACACAACCCTACTAGGAATATAATCCAAAGTACCCTTCCATTCCAACCGTGGCAAACATGGCATAGCCAACGTCACCTTCTTGGCGTGGCAATCAAGAATAGCATGAAAGGGTTAAAACCAGTCCATGCCCAAAATAACATCAAAGTCTACCATACTGTGCAACAATAGATCAACTCTGATCTCAAATCCACCAAAAACAACTAAACACGATCGATACACATGGTCAACAATAATGGAATCTCCTACAAACATGGACATGTAGACAGGAGAACTTAAAGAATCATGGGATATACCCAAATACGGAGCAAAGTAAGATGATACATATGAATAAGTGGAATCTAGATCAAATAAGACTGATGCATCTCTATGACAAACTGGAACAATACCTGTGATAACTGAGTCTGATGCAACCGCCTCCGTTCTACTCGAAAGAGCATAACATTTGGCCTGGACTCCCCCTCTAGGGCAACCCCTACCCGCCTGACCTCCACCCTTAGCTGGATGTACATGTGGAGTGGCAACTGGTGCGGTAACTATGGTCTGAGAAGTCGAGGGACCTTGTGGAATATGTGGAGCCTGAGAAGTCTGTGGAGGTGCACCCCTCCTAAGTCTGGGGCAGTCCCTCACCATATAACGAGTATCACCACACTAAGAACAAGGTCTCGGAGGATGTGGCTACTGAAACTAGCTCGGTTCTGGTCGGCTGGACTGACCGCTGAAAGCATCCCGTGCAGGAGGTGCACTAGACAATGGTGGTGCATACTGGTCAACCTGAGACCTAGGAGTAGCCGGAATACCATTGGAAGCTGGAGGTGCTAAATGAACTGGATTGCTCACATAGCCTCTACCATGACGGGTTGCAACTGGGGCACGAGCACCACTATATGTGCCCGAAACTTAAGGCCTCTTGGCCTCTATGTCCTCTGTCTCCTGATCCCGCATACCCACCAATCTCCGAGCGATCTCTACCACCTGCTGATAAGGGGTATCCGTCTCCAACTCTCGAGCCATGCTAAATCTAATACCATAGTTGAGCCCTTTGATAAATTGATGGACTCGCTCTCTGACTATGGAAACTAAGGCAGGTGCATGCCTGGAAAACTAGCTAAACCTAACAACATACTCTGACATGGACATAGCACCCTGGCACAACTGCTCAAACTCCACGCGCCATGTATCCCAAAGGCTATGGAGAACAAACTCTCTAAGGAACATCTCTAAAAACTGAGCCCAAGTGAGTGAAGTTGCCTCCGCGGGGCTACCCTCCTTAAAAGCCCGCCACCACTGGTATGCTGGTGCGGACAACTGGAAAGTAGTGAAAGAAACCTCGCTCGTCTACACTATACCCATGGTATAGAGAATACTGTGACACTTCTCCAGAAAGCCCTGGGCATCCTATGTAGCTAGGCCACTGAAAGCAGGAGGATAGTACTTCGTGTACCTCTCGAGCTTGAGCTGCTCCTCCTCATATGGTTCTGCCCTAACCTTGGGCTGAACTGGGACAACCAGCTACACTGGTATAACCTCTAGGACCTTGTCAACATGGGCACGCTGCTCTAGGGTACGGTCTACGGGAGTTTGTGCTCCTCCCTAATCCTGAGATATGGCTGGAGCAAGTGGAATTAACCCCGCTTAAGCTAGAGTACCAAACATGCTCAAGAACTCGGTAAGGGTCTCCTGAAGTGCAGGAGTAGCAATAAGCGCCTCAGGTACGTGCCCCCTAATTGGAGCTACTGATGGCTCCTCTATTGTAGCTCAGGCAGGTGCTCTGGTTACACCGCGTGCCCTTTACTCGGCCTCTGCCCCGACCCCGACCTCTCGCGGCTCTAGAGGGGGCGCGAATGTCAGATCGTCGGATCCAGTGATGCGTGTCCTCACCATCTATGAGAGAATAGAAAGACACGGTTTTAGAAATCTGAAGTCAACAAATTTGAACGATAAGGAATCAAAGACGTGATATTTTTCCTAATAGTTTCATAGCCTCTCGAAGATAAGTACAAACGTCTCCGTACCGATCCGCGAGACTCTACAAAACCTGCTTATGACTCGTAACACCTATGAACCTACAACTCTGATACCAACTTGTCACGACCCCAATTTCCCTCCGTAGGATGTCGTGATGGTACCTAGTCTCTAAGACTTGGCAAGCCTAACATACATACAGAATTTAACTAAGTTCATGATAAAACTTTAAAATTAAACAACTACAATCATAAAAAGAACTCCTCAACTCAACAGAACCAAACTCCCAAAATCCGGTGATACCAAGTCACAAGCTCTACAAGAGTATGCTGAACATCTCTATACAACAATATCTATAAAAATGAAAAATGAAATAGAACTAGATAGCGGGTGACTCCGAGGCCTGCGGACGCCGGCAGGTATACCTTGAAGTCTCCAAATCCGAGCTCGACTCACTAGTGCCTAAGCTGGTAAGAGGTACCTGGATGTGTACAAAATGATGTGCAGAAGCATAGCATGAGCAACGATACCCAATAAGTGTCAAGCCTAACCTCGGTAGAGTAGTGATGAGATCAGGTGAAGACCCCACCGGAATAAATAAGAAAACTGAACAAGTATATGACCGTGTGATAATGATAAAGAATAGAAATAGAACAATGAAGAAATATACTAAGAATAGCTACATTGAACTAAGGCAATTAAAGCATCATAGAAGAAAACAATGAATAATATGCCAAGGAACCAATGCAACCAAAACACAAGTGATGTAATAGAAAGGTATCAACAAGAATCACTACCGAGGTACCACCTCGTAGTCTCATTTCACAAATAAAATCACAATCTTTCCTTATAACATCGCTGGAGCTTTGCATTTAGTTTTGAAAATTATTTTTCCGAAATAGCTTCCCGCGTTTTAGCCTACCTTATCGCACCGCCGGACTTCAAGTAGTTCCCCTACTAACATCACGCGTATCAACCCCACCTTATCTCTCTGCATGCATTTCAACCCCAATTTGTATACCACCGCATGCGTATTAATATCATAAAATATCACAAATCACACCTCAAGTGCCCATTATAACAACTTGCCAAAGAAATCAACAATGATGGCATTTCCATAATAAATAGCCCATGGCTCAACCACAAAATATACATGGGTCTTAACAATAGCAACCGAAAGTGAATTACTCAACAAGAATGGTATTTCAACAAATTTACAACTTGCCTCAATGTGAATCACGACCTTTATAACTTCAACAACAAATTCAACATCAAAAATATTCCAAGGAATAACAACTTCAAATAAAGGAACTCAACGGGTAAACAATGAATAAGAAATGAAGAGAGCAACAACTTCAACTAAACATATAAAGACAATTAGCAAGTAAGATATAATACAAGTATTAACAATGGCAAGTAAAGCACGTGAAGATAGACTAATGATGATGAATATAACATATTATGGCAGCTCAATTAAAGGCATGAAAGGAATCTACATAGCTAAAATCAGTCAATTACCATATTTAGACCGGGTACACACTCATCACCTTGCATACACGGCTTCCACATATCACAATTAACACAAAACAACACCAATCCTAAGGGGTAATTCCCCCCACCCCCCACCCCCACAAAGTTAGGCAACACACTTACCTCAAAACACGCTACCTCAACCCACTAATAAGCCTTTCCCATGATTATCCAACTCTGAATCACTCGAATCTAGCCAAAACAACTTCATACCATGAATACAAACTATAGGAAGCTATTCCGAACAATAAAGTTGCAATCTTTAAAGATAAATAAAAAGTCAACTCAAACAGTCAACCCCGGGCTCGCGTCTTGGAGCCCGACTAAACTTACAAAATCCGAACACCTATTCGATAACGAGTCCAACCATATAAGAATTGCTCAAATCCTACTTCAAATCACCTTTCCCCAAAATTTTCAAATCAAATAATTAATTAAATGATGAAAATAACAATGGATTCATGTATAACAGCCAAATCCGAGTTAGAATCACTTACCCCGATGATTTCCTTGAAAATCTCTCAAAACATCGCCACAAACCGATCTCTCTAGGTTTAAAGATGGAAAATGAAATAATCCCCGACTCAAGCCTTCTCTGCCTAGCGATATCCGCTTCTGCGATCACACAGTCGCACTTGTGACACCGCACCTGCGGAAAAATCCATGGCAGGTGTGGTTCCAACTAAGGCCCATCTCCTTTGCTATTGCGGATGTTTTCTCGCTTCTACGAGCCCCCTTTTGCGGAATTTTGATTGCACCTGCGGTCCTCCTCCAGTTCTTCATAGTTTCGCTTTTGCGAAAGGTATGGTCGCGCCTGCGGATGCGCACCTGTGCCCTGGTGTCTGCACCTGTGACCTAGGACTAGGCTGGCCCCTTCCCACTTCTGCGATGAACCACACACACCTGTGGCCAAACCCTCCGCATGTGCGATGACACCAGAACATTAGCAAATTCAGCAAAACAATTAAGTCCAAAAATGATCCGATTTCGATCCGATTTACACCCGAGGCCCCCGGGATCCCATCCGAATATACCAACAAGTTCCAAAATACATAAAGGACCTACTCCAGGCCTAAAAATACATCAAACAATATCAATTTTACGAATCGACCCAGTTCAAGCCTATTGAAACTATGAACATCCGACTTCCAAAACTAACACTGAATCATATTAAAACAACTCTAATTGACCTCAAAATTTGCAAGTAATTCATAAATGATATGAAGGACCTATTCCAACTTCCGAAATCGAAATTTGACCCTGATATAAATAAAGTCAACTCCCGGCGAAACTTCTCAACCTTCCAAACCTTCAACTTTCTAACTTTTGCCAAATCAAAGCCGAAACGACCTACGGACCTCCAAATCAATATCTGGACACATCCTTAAGTCAAATATTACCATAAGGAGCTATTGAAACCATCAAAACTCCATTCCGGAGTCGTCTACATAAAAGTCAAACTACGGTCAACTCTTTCAACTTAAACTTCCAACTTAGGGACTATGTGTCTCATTTCACTTCGAAACTCACCTGAAGCCAAAACCAACTACTCCGGCAAGTCACACAACCACAATACAACATAGAGGAGGTAAAAAATAGGGGATCGTGGCTAAAATACTCAAAACAATCAGCCAGGTCATTACAATAATGTAGTGCCTTTAGCCGAACTCTTAGTGTACGAGATTATTCCCATACAATTCAACTTTTCTTCCGATTGCGTTGAATGGATCAAAATGTTGGTCAGAAGGGTGGTCGTAATGCCCCTTTGGATAATTATCCTTCTATTATCAAATTAGGACATATCCCTATTATTCGAAAGGATTGCTGCTAGAAAGCAAATTTTCATGTTGAACTCCTCGAGATGATGAACAAATAACTAGCTATTGTGAAGGTTATTCATTCGTGTATACATATTTCTTTATTCTCGAATTCCAACCTGAGCTTGATCCGGTGATTGAGGAATTATTTTATCACATTAATGTTTACTTAGCTCAATAGGCCCGGTAGTCTGCAGGGTATATTTCACCCTTTGCCATCTCCTTTATCTTTATTCTCCTAAGCTTTTTTATGTCTCGGTGTTTACCCTCAATTCTCGTGCTAAGCGAGCTATTGTTTACCTCGAAGATGATCATGATCGGGGGTAGTACAATAGATTCTTAATTGTTCCTACCCGGGAGTTAGTTAAACCTAGTGATCGTCCGTTTCCTGAGAAATAGAATTATACTCGTAAGTTCCTTTTAACATTTTTAGATCGCTTTTATCGTGTTACGATTACAATGATTATATATATTTTTTACAGCCACCATGGAAGTAATTGGAGAAGTCCTGAATTTTTATAGTTAGGTCATGAAAATACACTACTAAAAATTCGGGCAAAACCGTCCAACAGAATCGATCAAAGTGGCCGGTAATGGTCAATAACCGTCTAAAACACGACCATTTATGTGTGAATGGTATTTTGAAGGTCAGAAGGGTATACCGACCAAAGTTGGTTGGAAATTACTGACCAACTTTGGTCGGTCAAATAAATTCAAAAAAAAAAAATTGCCGAAAAAACGACCAAAGTTGGTCGGTTTTTTCCGACCAAAGTTGGTCGGTATTTTAATTATGTAATTAAAAAATACACCATATGAGAATCGAATCGGGGTCTGTACTGTGGCAGGATACTATTATACCACTAGACCATTGGTGCATTTTGTTTTAAGACTGTCTTTTATTTTATTTATACTCTTTAATTGTATTTTCGCACGAAAATAACCGACCAAAGTTGGTCGATTTTATTAAAAAATTAAATTACTGACCGAATTCGGTCGGTTTTTTAAAATGAGTGGCCGAATTAACCGACCGATTTTGGTCGGTATTTTTAATATTAATTTTAATTTATTTTAAATGAAAATCGAGTAAAGTTGGTCGGTTTCTTGAAAAATAAATTTTACGGGACTCAAAAATAGTTTTCCGCATTTTTGCACCAACGAAACCGACCAAAGTTGGTCAGTTTCGTAAAAATAAATTAAAAAATAAAATATTTTGAAAAACTGATCAACTTTGGTCGGTTTTTTGGCCGGTTGTTTGACCGACCAAAATTGATCGATCGACCATGGTCGATTGTTGCCGAATTTCTAGTAGTGATACTATCTTGCACACTAATAGAACATATAACTTGGAAGTACATTTCTAAAATATCCCCGTAGAGAGTGAAAACTCATGGTAAGCCTCTCTTTCCTTTGTGAAATAAGCATTATTTTTCACTTCCAAACATAATATTTCACTATGCTTTTTCCTATACATAAGTTTTCACTATGCTTTTGTTGGGTTTAGATTCAGGGATCCCAACCTCGTGCTCCGGTCAATAGGCTTGTAGTTAGTGAAGCCCATAACGTATTTTGAAATTAGCTACTTTAAAGAGGAAAAACAAGGAAGCTCCTGATTCCGAGTAGGAAGAAGAGGAACACGTTAGTCCTCTAAAAAAGAGGACTAGATCTAGAAAGAAACAGATTGAGTCGGGAGGTAATCAGAACAGTCCTCGAGTCAATCCTACTGAGGCTCAATTCCATTTTGTTGACGAACCTGAGGATGCCCCTCTTGTTATAGCACAATATGATCCTGAAGCACTGGCTATGGAGTCGGTTGAAGCCTTGTTCGATGCCGGCTTTGGCAGTTCTGCTGACGAGAAGCATAATTTTGAAGCTCCACTTTCTTTGTTGCCCTCTTCTTCAACTCCCTGGAACCACTTTCTAATGTCTCTACTCGGGATGAAGGAGGTCCATCTAAGGAGGTAAAGATGTGATAGATTGTAGTAGAAATTCCTAAAGATATCAACCTCCTAAAGTGCCCCGAACAAGCTGCCCCCTGTTTAAAGAATCTGATCGGCCCTCATGAAAAGAAGAAATTGACTTCTCATTCTTATGCTTCTCTTGTTAATGAGATGGTTCACTCGACCCTACGGGTATATTTACTTACTTTCTTTTCTGTTGTGCTTGTTGCACCCTATTTTGCACTAGTCAAAATAAGATTCAACTTGTGGTTTCTTTATTGTTGATAAAAGAGAGTCTCCACCTAATATTTAAACGTATACTAGGGTACCTATTATTAGATCATATTCTTTATTGGTCTGCTAACAAGTGAGATTAGGGGTAAGGGTTCTTGTTCTTCTACGGGAAAGGTGTTAGGCACCCCTTAAATTCTACCTGACGTAGCTCCATAGGACTTAAACTAATTTTAAGGGATCAGTTATTTATACTATACCTTAATTACTATTAAAGAGTATGATTTACTGTATATCTAAGGGAGAGGATAAAGAGGGATGTGAGACTTAAAAGGGGCGTGAATTTGTAAGAAGTCTTGAAAGATTATGTTGGTGGATGTGATTGAAAGAGTTTTGAAATGAGTGATTGATATTTATAAAGCATATGAAAAGGGTTGTCAAAACACTTGGTTTTAGAAGATGGATATTCATGTAACTCTAAGAGATGTTTGTAAAAGTGAGCTTAAGATATACCTTGATTTTTAAAACTTGAAGAGAAGTGGTCTCTTGAAAATCCATTTGGGTGATAGTACTTCACTTTTTTATGAAAGATTCTGATTAGCCTCTTTGAAGACAAAGCTTGCAATTCAGATCTGATTTCTTTTTGAAAATGGGGTTGTTGTTTTTACTAAGTCCTGGGCTTCAAAATCGTTTAAGAAAAGGGAAGGTGAGCGAGAACATAGTAATGATATGAGCAAATTATAATTAGCGAAATGGAGATTAATTACTAAATAATTCTTTTTAAATCCTATATTATTTAAGGCCTGCCTATGTTTCATGTGATATTAAAGCATAAAAATAAAGTATGTGATCTAATATATGAGTGCTATATACATGTGAGATAGAACAATAACAAAATATAACAAATGCAACAAGACAGTGGGCTAAACTAGAAAGGCAGTAGACAATAATAAGGAGTTGAGAGAAAGAGGACTGGACTCTAGTAATTGGGCCTCAAGAAAGCAGGCTCACCAGTAAAGAGATGCGGCTACAACTGATTTTGGGCTCCCCAGAAAATGCAACAAGGCTGGGATTAGGCATGAGTTCCTTAGGAACTCAGCAGGCCCAAGTGAAGGTAAAGAACATAGAGTTCAGATATGCAGCAACACAAGAAATGCATGACACTCTTGACCTGGTAGACTAATTATGAATTGGTTAGCTTGCTACTAGCACATGCATGGATTAATAACACTAGTTGGAACTTTAAAAGGTGTTAGTAAAGGTTCAGGCAAACAGTTACAACTAGTACCTTTACAGAAGTTATCAGAGATATCAAAAACATGATCAAAACTCTCAATATGACTACAGGTTCACAAATTTGAACATGGAATCTATTACGGCTCCAATTCACCCTCCGTAGGATGTCGTGATGGTATCTAGTCTCTAAGACTAGGTAAGCCTAACAAATTGTGGAATAACATAATAAGAGTCTGAAACTCAAACCTCAATAGATGTAATAAATGGAAACTGCAAGTCAAAATAACTAAAATCTCCCAAAACCCGGTAGAAATAAGTCACAAGCTTCTAAGAGAAATACTAATTGTCTCTATACATTAGAGTCTACTAAAGTAAGGAAAACAACATGATAAGGATAGAGGGGGACTCAGAGGTCTGCGGACGCTGGCAGACGTACCTTGAAGTCTCCGCACACAGGTAGCTCACTGATATCCGGGCTGGTAAGCAGTACCTAGTTCTGCACAAAAAGAGGTGCAGAAGAGTAGCATGAGTACACCACAGCGGTACCCAGCAAGTACCAAGCCTAACCTCGATAGAGTAGTGACGAGGTCAGGTAAGGCCCTACTGAAAATAATAGAAAAATATTACAGAGGATATAATAGTATAATGAAATGACTGAAGAGAGAACAACAAAGAAAAAAGAGGTACACAACAAAGGCTCTTCCGAGATACCGTCTCGTAGTCCCAAAAGTAAATGCTCAATAGGGGATCTCCCGAGATACCGTCTCGTAGTCGTCCCAAAAGTAAATATGCAAGGGGATCTCCCGAGGTACCACCTCGTAGTCCCAAAAGTAAATATGCAGTGCAGGGGGATCTCCCGAGGAACCGCCTCGTAGTTCCAAAGTAAATATGCAGCAGGTAGTCTGAGGAATAACAAACTTTTAGCAAAAATCTTACAGTTAAAGATTTAAATCAAATCAAAGAAGCAGGTAATTCAACTAAGCATGTTGCTCATATTGCAAGTAAGAGTTAAGGCACGTAGACATGTGATACTAGGCTAAACATGATCACTACGTATATTAAAGCAACTCAATTAAAGAATTTAAAAGCAGATACAACCAATAATTACATATAATCATGAGAATGTCACAATGATAGCCCAGAAGTTGCCCTCAGAATTAGCAGATACAGGTATAGAGAAGCAAAGCATCTAAACACTTAGATGTTTTCATGTTTCAATTAAATGGGGGATGATACGAACTTATGAACTTTTAGGTTCATCTCAGTTAGGACTATCAAACAATAAACTCGACCACAAGACAAACAAAATGCAGGGAACCAATATGTAGAGGTGAAGATCACAGCAGAATCATCAATGAAAGGCTATGAAGTTTAGTTAAACATGAGCAGTCATTCAAGGCACATTAAGGGAAATTAATCATATAGACTATTTAGACTCAGAATCGTAAGTCATTTGAGGTCACATAACAACCTAATCAATATTGATTAAAGACTCAAAAGCATGACGAGTGATCCTAAGTAGACAATATCTTATCATAAGAAAAAATAAACATTTCTATGCTAGTTACAAGCATCATTAATGACTATAGTTCAAAGAAGACAACAAGCGTATTCATAATGTTCAAATAAGATGATCAAAAGAGAGAAGTTAGGGATGTACTGACCTTTTTAAGGGCAACAGACCAAACAAGAATCTCTTTTAGTTACTTAAGACCCCAAAGCTTCAAGCTCGAAGCAGCAAAAGTACTCAAAAATGAAAAAAAAAGAAATTAGTAAGAAAACCCTAGGTTTTGAAATATCAGAATTGCTCTTAGATGATTGTTCTTTTGCTTAGTTGGTGATTCTAGGTTGTGGTAGATGATTGTTCTTTTTCCTAGTTGGTGATTCTAGGTTGTGGTAGATGATTGTTAGGTGAGAATATTAAAGGCCCTATTTATTGTGCCATCAAGGCTCTAGGGTTTCAACAGATTTAAAATTATCATTGGGAAGTGATGAAAGATTGACAAACATAGCAAAATCGAGTGAAAATCTGAGAGACAGAGGGGAAAAATAAGGTCGAGTTTACGTGAGCATCGACCGTTGAAGTTTTGAACCAACGGTTAAACCCTAATGTCCATAGGTCATTGCATTTAACTTCTGGGCCTCAAATAATCATGTTGAAGCTCTGAAACATGCCCATGCATGCTCTGATTTATCAGAACATGAAGGAAATTTGGAGATTTGAAGTTTCACATTATGGTATGTGATTTCATAATTGGGGCTTTTGAAATTTCATCGGTGAAACGGAAAGAAAAGAACATGCTTCATGGCCTAGGGACAAGATGAGTGTTGTGTAGGTTGACTTGAAAGAACAAGGAAGAAATCAGGTTAAAGGCGTTTTGTGCTTAGTGTTTAAGAACTGGGCGTTTGAATTTTAAGTGATGAAAGAGGAAAATAACATGCTGGATTTGCGGATAGAGAGACAAAAGAAATGATTCTGAGTGTTTTCGAGTGACCTTGCACAAATTTGTGCAAGGTTTCTGAGATTGATGGTTGATGGAGATGAGAGAAAGAGAGAGTTTAGGGAAATGAGGGTGGCTGATTCTTTGAGAAATGATTAGGGTTTGGGGGGAATAAGAGTTTGTCTCTGAATTAAAGTTGGGAGATAGAACGGGAGCCGTTGGATCTGTTGATCAACGGCTCCGATCATTTGAGTAATTGAAATTTTAGAAATGATTAAAATAAGGAAAATCGGTGGCCGTTGGATTCCTTTGATCGGATGATTGTGATTAGATCTTTGGGTGTTTAAATTAAATAGGAAACATAGATCAATTGTGAGCCGTTGATTTGAGGAACAGACGACTCAGATTCACTGTGTTTCTTGTAAGAGTGTTATGGAGAGGTGACATGGCACGCAGTGATTGGTGCAAAGGAGATGGCAAGGATTGCCACATTATAATGGAGATGGGGTGTTTGGACTGGGTATTTCCGTTTAGGCTTGATAATTGGGCTAAAATAAATTTAAGAGATGACCATTTTACATTTGATTGAGAATTGCAATTGTAGCCTTTTTGTCTTTTAATCCTTTTTTGAATTTAATTTAAATAAACCGAATAATTTTCAATAAAATATGGTGAAATTATAATTATTATATATACTACTAATTATTTAATTATTTAATTATTTACAAAATACTTTGTTTTTCTAAATTGTTACACTAATTTTGAAATACCAACCCAGTAACCTAATTTACTAGAAAATAAAGAGTAATTCATCAAATTAATTATAAAAACTATTCAATTGCTTTACATACCAGTGCAATTCAAATGTACTGACGTTCCTTTCTCCCGGGGCCTGCATCTCACGATGCGGGTATGATTTACAGGTTGACGATTCAGAGCGCTAGGATTTCTTACTAATAATTTCCCCCCGAATGATTATCTAGAGGGTGAAGACATTACCCTTTTGAAATTCAATCCTCTTGAATTCGAGTTCTAAGGTTTCGTTTTTCAACCATGATGTCCAAATTAAATATCTAACGATTTGGAGGGTTTACCCATATTAATAAGGTGTTGGGAAATTGGAATGAACTTAGAATCACCATTAGAACTTACCTTGGATGGTGGAGGAACCTTTGAGGAGTTAGGTTCTTTAGAGCTTCCCTTTCTAGAGTAAGTTTTTCTGTTTTGGGATGTGGGGGATGAAATAGGGCTTTTAAAATGACCCCTGGGTGCGCTTCCATGTAGCTGAAGACCCAACCGCGCACGTGGACGCGCAGCAGGGCAGTAGCACTACCACAAGTGCGCGACCGTGCACGGGACCATCTGGGCGTGCATACTACGCATTATCCAGTAAAATGCACATAACGTTTTGCTCAAAATCTATTTAGGCTCCGCAATATATTGTTGGAAAGCTATTTTAAAGGGATACAAATTTTATGTTTTACCATTTCCCAAATTCCCAATGGATTTTCACGAAATTCTTCTAGAAGACAGACCTGCCATAAACTTAGTCGATTTTATCGAATTATATGCACCCCACTCTCCGTCTTGATTCCAAAACAACTATTTTCACCCATACTTATTCCGATAGGACTTCATATGTCTAAGATGTCACAATCGTGGTGTCCTTCATGGACCTCTCTCATAACATAATTTGTTCAAGTCCCAAACATTTAGTAGAGGACCATTATACATTCTTCGATATATGTTTTCTTCAACCAAACAATATCAAGCTGCTCAAATTATTAATTGCCGTGACTGTCTTTTATCTTCGGGTAATATTTCATTCTCCAAGTAAGTTATAAATTTATTACGCCAATGCCAAGTAAGGTTGGTAGAATTTACCTTATTGTTTATGCAATTAAGTACCAAGTGAGAAATTCACTATTGTAGTATTCCCAGAATTAGCGATATTTGCTGCAGTCCCAAGGTTATCCAAGGCATCAACATTTGTATTTTCTTCTTGTGGTATTTGAATGACTTTTCACTCTCGGGACTGATTCAATAGAGTTTTCACTCTCTCAAAGTACCGTTGCATTCGAGTTTTTCTTTCTATATAATTTTCTTGTACTTGGTTTACCACCAACTGAGAATTGCTTTTTATTTCGATCTGCTCTATATCAAGCTCTCTATCAAGATCTAAACCTAGAACCACAACCTCATATTCGGCTTCATTATTAATGATAGGATAGCATTTGATCGACTATCTTACTACTTCCCCAGAAGGTGCAATTAAAACTAGTCCCAACCCAGACCCCTTCATATTAGAAGATATGTCCGCGTACATGGTCCAAATTCTAAAATACAATTTGGAAGCTATATGTGCTTCTTTCTCAGCTTCGGGAAGTATGCATGAGCTGAAATCAGCCATAAAGTCTGCTAAACTTGCGATTTTATGGTTGTATGAGGTTGATAAAAAATATCATACTCACTTAGTTCGACTGCCCACTTAGCAAGCCTACTCAAAAGTCCTTGTTTATGCAAAATATTTCGTAATAAAAAAGTCCTAACAACAGAAATTGGAATACAGTAAAAATATGGCCTTAACTTTCTAGCTGCTATTATTAATGCTAAAGCTAATTCTTCCAAATGGGGATACCTAGTTTCACCACGTAACAATGTTTTGATAATAATTGGTGATTGCGTACCTTTATCTTATCAAACTAAAATGGCACTTACAACAACCTATGATACTGCGAGATATATAATAAACCCTTCTCCTTCTCGTGGTTTTGAGAGTAATGGCAGATTTAATAGGTACTTTTTCAAGTCCTTTATTACTTGCTGATATTACGGTTTACACTCAAGTTCCTTTATTTTTTCAGCAACAAGAAAAATTTAAAACATCATTCGGAAGATATTGATATGAACCCCCACCCCTAAGTTGCTATTCTTTCTGTTAGCCTTTTCACTTCTTTCCTATTTGTGATAATGTCCAAGATTTCTTCGATTGCTTTGATTTGGGATGAATTAATTTTAATATCCCTATTAGAAACAAGAAAATCTAAAAATTTACCTGAACCTAGAAGGACACTTTTTTCAGATTCAGCTTCATGTTGCATCTTCAAAGAATGGCAAAAGTTTCTCTCAAATGTTCGAGATGATCTCCTGCTTGGGATGACTTTACCATCATATCATTGATGTATACTTCCATCCCCCCTAAATATTTTTTGAATATCCTGGTCAAGAGACGTTGGAGTTTTTGAGCATGAAGGGCATAAATTTATAGAATTAAGTCCCCCTATCTGTAATGAAGAAAGTCTCTTCTTGATCTTTCTGGTCTATTTTAATTTGATTGTACCCGAAATAAGCGTCTAAAGAAGTCAAAATTCATGACTGACAGTTTCACCACGTAACAATGTTTTGATAATAATTGGGTGATTGCGTACCTTTATCTTATCAAACTAAAATGGCACTTACAACAACCTATGATACTGCGAGATATATAATAAACCTTTCTCCTTCTCGTGGTTTTGAGAGTAATGGCAGATTTAATAGGTACTTTTTCAAGTCCTTTATTACTTGCTGATATTACGGTTTACACTCAAGTTCCTTTATTTTTTCAGCAACAAGAAACATTTAAAACATCATTCGGAAGATATTGATATGAACCCCCACCCCTAAGTTGCTATTCTTTCTGTTAGCCTTTTCACTTCTTTCCTATTTGTGATAATGTCCAAGATTTCTTCGATTACTTTAATTTGGGATGAATTAATTTTAATATCCATATTAGAAACAAGAAAATCTAAAAATTTACCTGAACCCAGAAGGACACTTTTTTCAGATTCAGCTTTATGTTGCATCTTCAAAGAATGGCAAAAGTTTCTCTCAAATGTTCGAGATGATCTCCTGCTTGGGATGACTTTACCATCATATCATTGATGTATACTTCCATCCCCCCTAAATATTTTTTGAATATCCTGGTCAAGAGACGTTGGAGTTTTTGAGCCTGAAGGGCATAAATTTATAGAATTAAGTCCCCCTATCTGTAATGAAGAAAGTCTCTTCTTGATCTTTCTGGTCTATTTTAATTTAATTGTACCCGAAATAAGCATCTAAAAAAGTCAAAATTCATGACTGACAGTAGAATTTATTAACTAATCAATATAACGTAAAGGAAAAGAATCTTTAGGATATGCTTTATTTAAATCAGTATAATCTACGCATACTCTCTTTTTACCAGTCGTTTTTGGTACCACCACAATATTACCTAATTAGTCGGGATACTTTACCTCACGAACTAATATGATCTTCAAAAGTTTGCTTACTTCCTCCTCTATGATCAATTCCTTAATAGATCCTTGTTTCCTCTTATTTACAAAACATGGGTGTACGATGGGTTTACATTGACCTTGTGCGTTATCACTTCAGGTGGAATACCTGTAATATCAATATGCGACCAAGCAAAACAATCAAAATTAGCTCGTAAAATTCAATAGCTTATTTAGTTTTCTATTGGCTGAGCCCTGATCCAATGTAGACTTTCCTTTCTAGAAAATCTGTGAATAATATAACATCTTCTAATCCCTCTGTTGTTATATTTATTGTATCATATTCTTTCGGTTCGACAATTATGTCTGGTACTTCGGTATCTTCTTCACTCGTATCTAGTTTTGCCTTCGTAGCCGGATCAATAACCTCCAAGGAAGTCTGCACTTTTGTGACTGACTGCATTAGTTGCTATTTATTTTTATTTTCAACTTTAGCTTATTAGCAATGGCCACAAAAGTTGTCTCTCATGCAACTCGATGATCCCCCTTAATCTATCTTATTCCTCATTTGAAGGAAATTTCATGACCCGATGCAATGTGGAAGGTACCATGTGCATGTCGTGTATCCGTGGTCTTTCTAAAATTATATTGTATGTCATGTCTGATATTACTACCTGGAGTGTGGTATCTCACCAACCATTCCGCAAATGTCGTTAGTGAAACATTTCCTCGTGTAAAACCACTGGAATTATCAAACCCAGATAGAGGCTGTCACAACCCAAAACCACCAATCGATCGTAATGGCTCCTAACTCACTTGCTAGGCAAACCGAACGTAATAAAAATAGAACAATATGATAGAAATAGAAAAAATAGTACAAGTCTAAATTCAATAACATAAATAATAGCGTCGATACATAGAAATCTCCTAGAACTGGTAAATACAGAGTCACAAGCTCTCTAACATAAGTACAAGTCTGAAATATAAAGTAAAATACTACCTGAATGAAAATTATTACACCCCATATTTTTGTACGTAAAAATATGTCGTAAGTCGGTTGATGTAAGCTCAGAAGGGATGAAATCCATATACAAGGATAAGAAAGGTTTATCAAATTCTTAAGTAAGTTAAGTTGAATGAGACGTGAAAAAAAACAAATGAGATAATGGATACATAAAATATGGTTGCTTTCTTACTGGGATACTTGTTTGAGCTACTTGCTTACCTGTCCTACTAGCTTGAGCTACTTAACACATGTAGTGACTATTAAATGAGGGTACGATATGTGTCTAAGTGAATAAGGACAACATGTGACACCTATTAATTAACTAAGCAGGTGACATGTAGGTGTGTCACCTATTTGCTAAAAGGGAAGGCCCAAATTAGTCCACCTAAATGTACACGTGTAGGTTGGCCAAGAGGGCCTTTTTAGGGGCTGAATCAAGTCATATATCCTAATAATATCCAAGTAGTAGATACATAAATAGAACCACGAAATTCTCTCCCAAATTAACCTACTCCAAACTCTCAAGAAGTTGTTGATAATCTTCTTCTTCTTTCAATTCAAGTAAAAGGATAATCTCTAATCTTGAAGGATCTGATGTGAAGCAAGTTAATGGACATCAAGGAAAATATACTACCATTGTTTAATCCCTATAAGATCTGATGTAGGTAAGAAAATCCTCCCTCCTTCATATATTTGAGTTTATCTAAATTCTAGCTAGTATGTTTGGAGAAAGTCTTGTGAAGTAGGGGCTGAAAATTGAGTTGAAGTTGTTGTGGTGTTATGGACTGTTTGGAGTAGTTTCATATTATTATATGGCTTTCACATAATAGTATTGCCTTGGGAATGTTGTGTTTTATCTTATTGGTGCCTTAACTAAGTTGTGGGAGTAAGAATTGATGAAGTAATAATCTGAAAATCAGTTTTCAGTTGTTGTTATTTGTGAACTGTTAGGAGTTTGTTTTTATGTGGTGTTGTGGCTTAAAAGTCAGTATGTATAACCTTAGTATATTGTGGTTATCATTATTGAAGTGTATTCAAGTTCTAGCTAAGTTATAGGGATGGAAAAGCGCAAAGTAGCACTTGGTTGTAGTATGAGATTGTGTGGACTGTTTTGGTGATGTATTGCGATGGATATAAGGTTGGATATTGATGTAATATATTTGTTGATATTTTGGACATGTTGGTTTTGTTTGTGGATTTTAGAAAAGTGAAAAGAATAAGGGGAGGTGTTGTCCAAAATTTCGTAGATGAGCTAGTCGCTCATTTGTGTTGAGTTCGTAAGCTTAACAATGGTCCCTTATTGTTTGTTGTAGATTGAAGTACTAACGGGCTGAATCGACGTCATGTAGTTAGGTAAACGACAAAAGTATGTTAAGGCTATTCCATTCTTTTCTTTTGGCATGATCCCTATGATACAAATGAAACGAGCAAATGCACAACTTTCATAAATGCCTCTATTCATAGAAGCACTAGGGATGCCTATGTTCTTGATTCCCCATGTATCTTATTATTATATCTTCTGTTCATAGGTCTCAGAAAAATATGTAGTTGATAAAATATATCCGAAGGCATATTGATTTTATGACATTCCGAGAGATCTTATTAACTTACTTCTTATTCATTGCATTCATTTATACATGCACATTGACCCATGACCAGATGACATTATATACGCGTATATATATGTGTGTGTGTGTGCAGGGTATGAGGAAAGGTTATGGCGTTATATACGCACCACCACCTGATCAGTTGGTATACGTTGATGATTTCGCCCACAGAGGCCGAGATGATATGATGGGATGCCCTCAGATGCTTGATGATACTTGCAGGTTGAGTGCTTTACTTCATGGCTTTTATATACTGATTTGCATACATTACATACTCGATACATTATTCGTACTGACGTCCTTTTATTGTGGATGCTGCATTCATGCCTACAGGTGTAGGTAATCAGTTTGACGAGCCCTCATAGTAGACAAGGTTAGCATTCATCGAAGGATCGGTAAGACCCCACTTCATTAGGAGTGCGGCCGAGTCTATAAGTCATCGTGTAAGAGGTTTGCTACAGAATTAGTGGTAGGCCGGGGCCCTATCCCATTTGATGTCGAATACTCTAAGAGGCTTTGTAAACACAAGTTTATTTTGTATAGTATGTCAGAGGCCTTGACGACCTGTGTGTATTCATGTTTTAAATACGATGGATCGCTGATAGAGTGTTTGCCCACTTACAATTATACATTACGAGTTGTGGCCATGTTGTCCCATGATAATAACAGAAAGAATGAATTTAGCAAAGTCGGCCTATCTATGTTCTAGTTTTTGTCAAACGGTCATGAGTTATAGAATGGTTCTCTCTGGCCAGTAAGGCACTAAGAGCCAGCCACGCCTCCCTAGGTTGGGGCGTGACAAAAACAACAGTAAAAATGAAAAGAGACGGCAAGACTGTGGTCGAAATGCAGCTCTATCTCGTCTCTTTGCAAATCCTCAGCAACGAATCACAACTAATCCTGACTCGGTCCAACACCTGGATCTGCACAATTACGTGCATAGTGTAGTATGAGTATAATCGACTCCATGTACTCGTCAAGTATCATAACTAACCCCGGAGAGGTAATAAAGATAATAAGTATCAATGATACTCGCTAATCACATGTATAGTTGATAGATCTCACAAGTATACAACAATAACATCACGCAAGTCATAAATCAGATAAAGCCTTCTCGGTGCACAAGATAACGTAACATGGTCTGTTTTAGTTAAACATCGAGCATATAGAGAAGATATGCAAAACAAGGCATGTATACATTTCTGATCTAGCGTACAGAGAATATATGCAAATAAAACATGTATACATCCAAGGAAATTGCAAGTAGAGAAGAAATGCAATAACCAAAACACACACTGACCAGTTTTCCTCTATATGCATGTACACCATCAAGAGAGAAACATCAGAGGGTGACCCTAAGGGCATGGGTCCTTATCCACACGCTGAACAGATAATCACATGCAAAATATAACCACTGCACGGACAACTCACGTGCTAACATAACTCAGATCTACATGGACAACTCACTTGATATCAACCCAGTCCATATCACACAAGAGAGAAACATCAGAGCGTTAAATACTCATGGAATGATAGAAGTGACATGTTAAAGTGTAGGCATGTGCGAAGTGTGCTACCACAGTTCTAGTCAAGCGATTACACCACAAAAATAGCAATTAACATCTTTGAACAAGAGATCAACCAACAAATAATCTCTAGCGTGACTCAATCAGCTCACAAAGAGAGAACAACCTAAGAAACATGATACGTGAAGCTTATAAATCAATTCAATGTATACAATAGGCTAATCACTACTCCGAGCATCGATAATACCCCGGTGTATGCACATGGGCTTAATCCCCTCACATATGCGCTACCCATAGCACGTACCTATCACTAGTAACTCAGTCAACTAGTGCCTCAACCAAGTTTTGGTAAGATACCTCAAACAAGCCAAACCAATACTCTAAGAACCCCTTCTCGCCTGAATCAATCTCCGGACGGCTCGAATCTAGCCAAAATAACTTAATAATATCAATAAAAGCCATAGAAAATCACCCCAAAAAATAAAGCTATGAGCTTGATTCAATTATGCAAATTTAACCCCGGGCCCGCCCATCGAAACCTAACAAAACTAATAAATCCTGAATACCCATTCCAATACGAGTCCAAATATATGTGTTTCATCCAAATCCAACCTCAAATCGACCCCCAAATCACCAATTTTCACTCTCCAAAACCATAGTCAAAAATCCCAAATTTCACCTTTAATTCACATGAGCTAGGTGTAATAATCCATAGGTAATAAATATCTAACATCAAGATTAAGTAAAGACACTTACCCCTTCAATTGTAGTGAAAATCCCTCCAAACAAAGCCTCTAGCCGAGCTCCACAATTCCAAATAATACAAAGTGATCAAACCCTTCGAAATAAATAATCTGCCCAGCTATTCTGCATTTGCGGACACTTTTCCCCATATGTGGCTCCACTTCTGGGGAGAAAACTCCCGCATTTGTGATCCCACTTAACATCTCGACCAACCGCATTTGCGTCTCCCCATCGCACCTGCGCACCCGTTTCTGCGATCTCTTCCTCGAAGATGCGGCCTCGCTTATGCGCCAAACCATTCACATCTGCGGTCCCTGACTTCTCCAACCCAGCTTCAATTTTGCAGCCCCATGTCCGCATCTGCAAACTCGCACCTGCTGCCAGACCCTCGAAGGTGTGAAAACACCAGAACAGGTCTGCCCAAAAATATAAAAATGATCCACAATTCATCTGAAACGCACTCGAGCCCCTCGGGACCCCGTCCAAACACAGCAATCAATCCTATACGTAACACACACCTACTCAAGGCCTCAAATCACACAAAATAACATCAAAATCATGAATCACACCTCAATTCAGGCCTTGGAAACTAATGAACTTCCAACTTTCCAAAACTCATACCGACCTACGCCAAATCAACTCGGATTGATATCAAATTTTGTATACAAGTCGCAAGTGAAACAGTAGACCTATTCCAACTTCCAGAAACACAATTCGAATCCGCTATCATCATAGTCAACTCCCAATAAAACCTATGAACCTTTCAAGCCTTCAACTTACCAACTTTTTCCAAATAGAACCAAATCAATCTAGGAACCTCCAAATCCAAATTCGGGCATATGCCTAAGTCTAAAATCACCATACAGACCTATTGGAACCATCAAAACACCATTAGAGGTCATCTACACAAAAGTCAAACTCCGTTCAACTCTTAAAACTTAAGCCTCCAACTAAGGGACTAAGTGTCCCAATTGAATCCGAAACTCCCCCGCAACCAAACCAACTATCCCCATAAGTCACATAATCACATATACACATATGTAAAGTATCAAATAAGGAAAACGAGGCTAAAATACTCAAAGCGATTGGTTTGGTCGTTACATTCTCCCCTTCTTAAATAAACATTCGTCCTCGAACGGGTCTAGAATCATACCTGGGGTCTCAAAAAGGTGAGGATAGTTGCTTCGTATCTCGTTCTCGGTCTCCCACCTCCTAGATCGGCTGACCTATCCAATGAACCTTCACCGATGCTATATTCTTTGACCTCAACTTTTGAATATGCCGGTCCAAAATAGCCATCGGCTCCACATCATATGTTAAATTCTCATCCAACTGCATCGTGTTGAAGTCTAATACATGTGACGGATCCCCATAATACTTCCGGAGCATGGAAATATGAAACAATGGGTGAAATCCCGACAAACTAGGTGGCAAGGCAAGTTTGAAGGCCACCTCTCCAACTATCTCTAACACCTCAGAAGGACCAATATATCGAGGGCTTAACTTGCCCTTCTTACCTAACCTCATCATACCCTTCATGGGTGAAACTATAAGTAGAACCTTCTCACCCACCATATATGCCACATCATGAGCCTTCCTGTTTGTATAACTCTTCTGCTTGGACTGTGCTGTACGAAGCCGCTCCTAAATCAACTTCACCTTCTCCAAAGTATCACGGACCAAATCAGTGCCCAACAACCTAGCCTCCCCATGCTCAAACCAACCAACCAGAGAACGGCATCGCCTCCCATATAAGGCCTCATAAGGAGCCATCTGGATACTCGACTGATAGCTATTATTTTAGGCAAACTCTGATCAATGGCAAAAACTGGTCCCACTGACCATCGAAATTAATGACATAGGCTCGTAACATGTCCTCCAAAATCTGAATAGTGCGCTCGGACATCCCATCTGTCTGGTGATGAAATGTTGTACTCAGTTCAACTTGTGTGCCCAGCTCACGATGCACTACTCTCAAAAAATCTAATGTAAATTGAGTGCCTCGGTCTGATATAATAGACTAGGGCACACCATGAAGGCGAACATTCTCTCAAACATAAATCCGAGCCAGCTGCTTTAAAGAGTAGGTAGTCATGACTGGAATGATGTGTGCAGAATTATTCAGTCTGTCCATAATGACTCATACCATATCAAATCACCTCAAGTCATGGAAGCCCAACTACAAACTCCATAGTGATATGCTCCCATTTCCACTTTGGAATATCTAGCCTATGAAGCAAAATAACCGGTCTCTTATACTTGTACTTCACCTGCTGACAGTTCAAACACCGAGCAACATACTCAATAATATCCTTCTTTATCCTCCACCACTAATAATGCTACCTCAAATCGCGATACATCTTCGCGGCACCCGGATGAATGGAATACCACGAGCTATGGGCCTCCTCAAGAATCAACTTTTGTAACCCATCAACATTAGGCACGCAAATCCGACACTGAAGCCTCAATACACCATCATCACCAATAGTAACCTCCTTAGCATCACCGTGTCCCTAAGGACAAGCAAATGGGGATTATCATACTGACGTGCCTTGATGCGCTCAAACAAGGACGACCGTGATACAACATAAGAGAAAACCCTTCTAGGCTCCGAAATTTCCAACTTCATGAACCTGTTAGCCAAAGCTCTAACATCCAAAGCTAATGGTCTCTCCCAGCTGGAATATAAGCACGACTCCCCATGCTCTCTACCTTCCTACTCATAGCATCAGCCACCATATTGGCTTTCCCCGGATGATAAAAAATGGTGATATCATAGTCTTTAAATTGCTCTAACCACCTCCGTTGCCTTAAGTTCAAATCCTTCTACCTGAATAGATGTTGGAGACTCCTGTGATCTATGAACACCTCAGAAAACATGTTGTAAAGATAGTGTCGCTAAATCTTGAGTGCGTGAACAATGGATGCTAACTCCAAATCGTGTACTGGGTAGTTCTTCTCATGGGGCTTCAATTTACGCGAATCATAAGCAATTACCCTACCATCCTACATCAACACATATCCAATGCCGACCGTGAAGCATCACAATAGATTTTATAAGAATCCGATCCCGAATATAAAACCAAAACTGGAGCTGTAGTCAAGGTAGTCTTAAGATTCTAAAAGCTCTCCTCATACACATCAGACCACCTAAATGGGGCACCCTTCTACGCCAATCTGATCAATGGGGATGCTATAGATAGAAACCCATCCACAACGATAATACTCAACCAACCTAAAGAAACTCTAGATCTTAGTAGCAGTAGATAGTTCGGGCCAACTCTGAACTACCTCAATCTTATTCGGATCCACCTTAATCCCCTTAGTGGACATCACGTGACCCAAAAATACCATCGAGTCTAACCAAAACTCACACTTAAAGAATTTAGCATATAGCTTCTTCTCTCTTAAAGTTTGGAGCACGATCCTCAAGTGTTGTTCATGCTCCTCCCTACTGCGTGAATACACCAATATATCATCAATGAAGACTATGACAAAGGAGTCCAGATAAGGCTGAATAAGTTGTTCATCATGTGCATGAAAGCTGCTGGGGTATTGGTCATCCCAAAAGACATCATCAATAACTCATAATGTCCATAACGGGTCCTAAAAGCTATCTTAGGAATATCTGAAGCCCTGATCATCCACTGATGGTACCTTGATCTCAAATAAATCTTAGAGAATACCCTAGCACCCTGAAGCTAATCAAACAAATCATTAATACGTGGTAGTGGATACTTGTTCTTGATAGTAACCTTGTTCAACTATATGTAGTCAATGCACATCCTCGTAGAGCCATCTTTCTTCTTCAAAAATAGTACCGGTGCACCCCAAAGTGACACAATGAGCATGGTAAAACCTTTATCAAGCAATTCCTATAATTGTTCCTTCCATTCCTTCAACTCCGTTGGTGCCATGCGATATGGTGGAATGAGATAGGTTGAGTTCCCGACACCAAATCAATACCAAATTAATATCACTATCGGGTGGCATGCCCGGCAAGTCTGTAGGAAACACATCTGAGAACTCCCTCACTACTGGAATCGATTCCACAGTAGGAGCCTTCAACTATGAAATCACTCTACTGGGAGTGTGACCAAGAGAACCTTTCTACTCCACCTTAGGAAACCCTGGCATCGCCAACGTCACTGTCTTAGCGTGACAATCAAGAATAGCATGGTACGGCAATAGCTAACCCATATCTAAAATCACCTCAAAATCAATCTGCTGAGCAATAAGAAGTCAATTTTAGTTTCATAACCCCAATGGTAACTACACAAGATCAATATACATAATCCACTATAATAGAATCAACCATCAGTGTAGATATACGAACATGCATATCTAAAGAATCACGAGTCATATCTAAATAACGAGCAAAGTATGATGACAAATAGGAGTAAGTGGAACCAGGGTCAAATACCACTGCAGTAGGATACTGAAACAATACCTGTGGTCACGATATCGGATGAAACTACCTCTTTCCTCATAGGAAATGCATAGCAAAAGGCTTGTCCACCACCTGATCGACCTCCCCCTTTAGGGTGACCTTGAACTGACTGAGTCCAACTCCTAGCTGGCTGTGCAGGTGGTGTAGCTACTGGTGCTAGAACAATCGGTTGTGAGCTATGATGTGGTGCACTACTCAGAAGTCTAAGGCAATCCCTCTTGAGATGACTCAAGTCTCATATCACACCCCAACCTCGAAGGGTGCGACCGACACACGCTGCCCGTAGGCCTATGCGAACTAACATCCATACTTAGGTCTTTCAACATGAAATATGGGCCATCAAGTCCTCCAATTTTAACACCAATATGTATGAATGCTCACATTGAGGGTGGAAGAAAATTTTAACATTCTATATATATATATAACTGTCACCAAAAAAGACAATGCCCCCATTTACATACACATCAAGCACTAGTATGCAAGTCTCTACGAGTACCATAAAATACAATTTGGTCAGAACAGGGCCCTGCCATACCCAAAATAACAAAAACATGTACTTTAGTACATATTGACTTCTATTAAATTACTCCAAAAAAGTGGAGTGTGACCACCAACCGCTGAAATGTACAACCTACTAGGGAGGAATGTCACCGGATCTATCTGCACCCGTGGGCACGGACACAACACCCAGAAGAAAGGGGCGTCAGTACGAAAGATGTACTGAGTATATAAGGAAGATATTATATGTAAACCAAAGGCATAACATAAGAGATATAAATACATAAGTTTAACCTGAATACCGAAAACAAGACATCGTAGGCGTACATTGCGGTAACCATGAATCATGAATGTATGCAAGTTGTGTAAAGGTTAAGCCACTCACTGGGGTTGTGCATTAAATATAATATACTAATATTCAACCACTCTTTGGGGAATGTCATCCCATAATGTACCTGGCCTCATAGAGGACTCGGTAAAGTGTCATGCTTTCCTCACATACTACTCAACCTCAGGAGGTCTCACCTGTAACCGGTCTCAACAGAATTAGGCATAACCAGCCTCAAGAGGACTCGGTCGTACCTGACCATACAAGGGCTTGGTAATATCTCATACCACATCACTCCATACTCGACGTCATAGAGGATTCATTCGTACCCAGCCTCAGAAGGTCTCGACTATAGCCGGCCTCAACAGAACTCAGTAGTCGACCTCAAGAGTACTCGGTAGACTCACATCACACATCATCATACCCAATATAGTAGCGATTGCATAATTGGTGCCATACCCGACCAGATATAGCACGTATCAGTAAAGTAAAATAAATACAAATATATATATGCAACGCTGACTTCAAGAGGTATCAAGATTGGACTCAGAATAGATTACATTTTACGACCTCAAAACACCATCCAGGAGCATCTCAAACTTGAATGGAATGACACCGGTAAAGAAAATATACGAACATGGAAATTATTAATAAGAAAGGCTTAGAAACATTTGGTCTTTTAACAAAAAGATCATTCATAAAGAAACGCTTACAGTAAGTCATGCCAACAAAGAAAAACTACTTGACATACATTGTTGAAGAATTTCATATGCTTCCTGAACCTCCCACTCCTATGGTGATTATCTTGATTTCCAAAGAAATCTCCAAAATCAGTATCACAAGAATATAGCTAGTACAATGATGATCACAAGCTCCTTTACCTAAATGTTTCACCAAGTTCGCATTTGATTCTAGCCCTATCCATTTAGGATATTCTTAGAAGGCTTGAGAGCAATCTGGGTGATCTAAAGTTGGCGATATTTTCTAGAATGAAAGAGAAGAGAGTTGCACCACCTTTTTATCGTCATGCCTAGAAAACTCCATCGCCTCCACATGCAAAACGGGTCACCCCGCCCTGGCCACTACACCCGGTAGGACAACTGGCACAATTCTACTAAAATGTAATCACCCTCTTGTCTGTTAGCGTTGCATCAGTTGATTGGCTCCGCTATAGGCTAAAGTTATCAATTTTTCAACTTCATGGATGGATAAAGAGTGCGGTGCATAAAATCTCCAAACTCGAAATAACTCCTCCTCTGACATGACTATTGACCCTATGACCGACCCTGATAACCCAAATAATCGCCCGAGGAACCTTGAGAAGATGAAGCACGGTAAAAACTTTATGCCGACAGTGCAATGAATGATGACTGACCTAGACGAGCATTGTATGAACTGTGGCTAACTGAAGAACCACGAGGAATCTAATGAGCTGCCTGAGCAGGCCTAAAAGTACAACCTCTACTGTGATATGATTGGCCTCCAAACGGGGCACCACCAAAACCACCCAAACCACGGGGCCTCTTGGCATCCTGCTCCTCTATTCATGGGTGGAGAAAGAGTGTGGGACGTAACATTATCCTCCCTTCGGAACATTCATCCTCAAATGTTGAATTGCAAGCAATCTTTTAGAATTTCTCAGTCATCTTCCATAGTATCTTGGGTTGTGCCTGTTGTTTCAATGTTATTTTCTATAGTATGAAACAAATAGTGGTATCTGGACTTCATATTTTCTTCGTCTTCCCATGTCCTTTTCTCTATGTTGTTGTTCTCCAAAGTACTTTAACTGAATTCACCTCTTTGGTTCATAGCTTGTGAACTTGATGATCTAGGATAGCCACCAAAATTTCATCATATGATAGGTCCTCTATGATTTGGACATCTTCAATGGGGGTAATATGAGATGGATCCCCCAAACACTTATGAAGTATGGACACATGGAACACCAGATGTACTGCTTCCAATTTTAGGGGCAACTCAATCTTATAAGCCACTTGACAGACTTTCTGAATAATTCGATATGCTCTGATACACCGGTGTAATGACTCAACCGGTTGTTTTAAGTATTACAGCCTTGTTCCCTCATTTATTGCTTATTATATGCTCAATTGTTATTATGTGACTTTCTGGGGTAGTTGTTTTGGTTCCGGGGATCTTTTTGAAGTGAATTGGGACACTTAGTCCCAAGGTTGGAAGCCTAAGTTAAAAGAGTTGACCGTATGTTGACTATTGAGTAAATAATTCTGGAATAGAGTTTTGATGGTTTCGATAGCTACGTAGGGTGATTTTGGACTTAGGAGTATGTCCTGATATTGATTTGGAGGTCCATAGTCCATTATGGCTTGAATTGGCAAATGTTGGAAAAATAGAAGTTTGGAGAGTTGAGAAGTTTGACTGAGAGTTCCCTTTATGGTTACCGGGCTCAGATTCTGCTTCCGGAAGTTGGAACAGGTCCGTTGTATCATTTAAGACTTGTGTCAAAAATATTAGGTCAACCGGAGTTGATTTGATAGGTTTCGGCATCGCTTGTAGAAGTTGGAAATTTATTAGTTTCATTAGGCTTGCATTGGGGTGCGATTCATGTTTTTAATATAGTTTGATGTGATCTGAGGCCTCGACTAAGTTTGTATCATGTTTTAGAACTTTTTGGTATATTTGGTTTGGTCCCGGGGGCCTCAGGTGGATTTTTGATGGTTAACGAATTGAAATTTGACTTGAAGAGTTGCTGATGCATGTGCTTCTGGTTTCCTCTTACGCGATCGTGAGGAGTGGGACACGATCGGAAAAGGTAAGGTATGGAAAGTGGATTTTTGTTCTATATGATCACGTGGTTAAGGATGCGATTGCGAAGCCTTGAGGGAGTTGTATTAATAGATCGCGTGGTAGGTGACGCGTTCGCAAAGAAGGAAGAGGAGGCCTGGGTTCCCACGTTTTGTTCATCGCGATCGCGTAGGTCAGGGAATTTTTGTCACTGTGTTCGTGACCTGGTTTGTGCATTCGCGTAGAAGGTTTTTGGGTTACTGAAGATTTTGTTCTTTGCGATCGCGAAGGAAATTCCACGATCGCAGTGTGTAATCTCTGGGCAGATTGTTAAAATATCAAAATCGAGGGTTTGAACCCATTTTTCATATTTTGAGCTAGAGAACTCATATTTGGGCAATTCTTGAAGGGATTTTCAAGGAGTTGATTGGGATAAGTGATTCTAACTCGGATTTAGTTGTTATACATGAATCTATCATTGTTTTTACCATTTAATTAGTGTTTTGGTTTCGAAAAATTAGGAAAATATGTAGAACTTCATAGGCTTTAATTTGAGTATTTGAAGGTCGAGTTGTGATTGAAATTGAGTAATTTTTGTATGATTGGACTCGTGGTTGAATGGGTATTCGGATTTTGTTAATTTTATCGGATTTCGAGACGTGGACCTAAGTTTGACTTTGACTTTTTGACTTTTGTTAAAGAACTTATCCTATTCATATGGAATTGATTCCTATAGCTTGTGTTGATTGTATCGAGTTGTTTGTTGCTAGATTCAAGGCGTTTGGAGGCCGAATCACTGGGCAAGGGCTTGTTGGAGTAGAGATTTGCACGGTTTGAGGTAAGTAATACTTCTACACTTGGTTATGCGTGTATGAATCCGTGAATTAGTGTTATGTGGTTGGTGTTAAGGTGACGCACATGCTAGGTGACGGGCGTGTGGGCGTGTACCATAGTAATTTTGATCCGGTCGATTCTGTGGTAGTGTGTAGTCATCAAACCTTGTTACTATTCATATGATCTTTCTGTGTTTGAGAAATTGATCCACAATCTATGTTAGAAATCATGTTTAGGTTGTATGCTTATCCTGTTGAGACCCACTGGGGTCATTTCTGTTTTTGTAAGCCCTAGAGACTAGTGAGATTGATGACTAAGTTGGGGCCTGAGAGCCGTGTTGTGAGTCAATTTTATGGATCGGGTTACACGCCGCAACATGCATTATGGCTTTATATATTATTATTATTATTATTATTATTATTATTATTATTATTATTATTATTATTATTATTATTATTATTATTATTATTATTATTATTATTATTATTATTATTATTATTATTATTATTATTATTATTATTATTATTATTATTATTATTATTATTATTATTATTATTATTATTATTATTATTATTATTATTATTATTATTATTATTATTATTATTATTATTATTATTATTATTATTATTATTATTATTATTATTATTATTATTATTATTATTATTATTATTATTATTATTATTATTATTATTATTATTATTATTATTATTATTATTATTATTATTATTATTATTATTATTATTATTATTATTATTATTATTATTATTATTATTATTATTATTATTATTATTATTATTATTATTATTATTATTATTATTATTATTATTATTATTATTATTATTATTATTATTATTATTATTATTATTATTATTATTATTATTATTATTATTATATGGATCGAGTTACATGTCGCAGCAGGCCTTTTAGACTTTATTGTTATGGGATCGGGCTGCACGCTGTAGCATGTCGGATTGACTTATTATTAGCGCTTGGGCAGGTTCTGCCCCTCCGGAGTTTGACATACCAATAGTGAGCGCAGGTACCGTACAGTCGTGAGTGACTGAGTGTGATGAGTGAGAATTGAGGCAGTCAGATTGAGCACTCTGAGAGTGTGAGTACGTGAAGTTTTCATTGTGCTGCATCCCATGTGGCATGCACATTGACATGTAGATATAGAGATGTAACATTCCTCATATTAGTCATACTTGGCATATTTTATATGTATTGAGCTTAACATTTAAACCTGAAAGCATGTCTACATTCATGTACTGTGTGCCAACTGGTTTTGAGTTTCTCTGAGATATTATTGTCATATATCCTGATCTATCTGTATTGTTTAAACATTTGTATTTGGACTGTATTGGTTGAGCTCGTCACTGCTTTCAGCCCAAGGTTAGTCTTGTTACTTACTAAGTACATTGGTTGGTTGTACTCATACTACACTCTGCACTTCGTGTGCATATCCAGGTACTTTCAGACACGGAGGTTTCTAGTATTACAACTTATTCAGTTTAGAGACTATCGAGGTAGCTGCCTTGGCGTCCGCAGACCTTGACTCTCCTCCTTTTTCTTTTAGTTTTATTTATATTGTTCTACCTTCCTAGATAGTGTTTCAGTAGTCAAACCATGTTATTGTATAGATGCTCATGTACTCAGTGACACCCGGATTTTGGGGGATTCTGTATTGAGTTGCGCTGTTTTCTTCCAGTTATTATGAGATTTTATTTATTTAAGCCTATTTAAGTATTTTCTAAATTAAAGATACTTGTATTTGTAAGTTGTTGGCTTGCCTAGTATCGTGATAGGCGCCATCACTGAACATGTGATTTTGGGTCCTGACAACCGGGGTCTAAGTTTTCCTTTCTTGCCAAACCTCAGCACACCTTTCATAGGCGTCACCTTCAAGAATACCCAGTCTCCCACAATGAACTCTAAATCTCGAATTCGGTTATCTAAGTAGGATTTTTGTTCGCTTTGAGCGGTTAATAACCGATCTCGAATCATTCTTACCTTCTCTACATCCTGTTGCACCAGATCATGACCTAATAACTTTGTCTCTCTAACCTCGAACCAGCCGATAGAGGATCTGCATTTTCGTCCGTATAGAGCTTCGTCTGGTGCCATCTGAATGCTAGCATAGTACCTATTGTTGTCAACAAACTCAATGAGTGGTAAATGATCTTCCCAACTTCCTTTGAATTATAAAACATAGGCTCGTAACATGTCCTCGAGCATCTGAATGGTACACGGCTTGGCCATCTATTTGGGGATGGAAAGTTCTGCTAAGGCTGATCCTTTTGCCCAAACTCTCTTCAAAGGATCTCAAGAAATTGGCTATAAAATTGGAACCTCTGTCTGAGATAATAGAAATTAGAACTCCATGAAATCGAACTATTTCCCTGATATATAATTTAGCATAATCTTCGGCCGAAAAGGTGGTATTTATAGGTAGGAAATGAGCTGACTTGGTGAGTTTATCCACAATGACCCATATGGAATCAAACTTTAGGCTAGAACGTGGTAGTCCGGTAATAAAGTCCATGTTGATTGTCTCCCATTTCTAGGTTAGAATTTTAATATTCTGAAGTAATCCTCCTGGTTTCTGGTGTTCACCCTTAACTCGTTGCCAATTTGGACATTGAGTGACATATTCGGCAATGTTTCTCTTCATGTCGTCCCACCAGTATAACTCTTGAAGATCCTGATACATTTTAATTGATCCTAGATGAATAGAATATTGGGTCTGGTGAGCCTCCATCATGATCTATCCGCGGAGTCCCTCGACATCGGGCATACAAAACTAGCCCTTTTATCTAAGGACTCTATCTTTAGATGACTCGAACACTTGCTTCGTTTCAAAGGAAATACTTTCTCTTATTTTTGCTAAGGTCGGATCATCAAATTGTCGTGCCTTTACTTCAGCCACTAACAAGAATTCAACAACATTTCTAACTACGGCCCCCCCGTCACCCGTGTCAAGCAATCGTACACTCAAATTAGCCAACTGGTAGAAGTCTTTGGTCATTTCTAGTTTATCTGTTTCCACATGCTTTAGATTTCCCATGGACTTCCGGCTCAACGCGTCGACCACAACATTCACCTTGCCGGGATGATACAACATATCCACCTCGTAGTCCTTCAATAATTCGAGCCATCTTCACTATCTCATATTCAATTCTTTTTGCCTAAATATTTACTGCAAGCTCTTATGATCCATAAATATATCAACATGAACTTCACACAGATAGTGACGCCATATTTTCAAGGCAAATATAACATCCGCTAATTCCAAGTCATGAGTTGGGTAATTCTGCTCATGTTCCTTTAGTTGTCTTGAGGCATATGCAATACTTTACCATGTTGCATCAATACACCACCTAACCTTACTCTAGAGGCATCACAGTACACAAAGTAACCCTATGATCATTCAGAAGACTTAAAATTGGTGTCAAGTTTAATATATCCTTTAACTCTTGGAATCTCTTTTCACAAGTATCGGTCCACTGGAATTTATCTTCCTTCTGCATCAACTTTGTTAATGGAGCATCAATGTAAGAGAAATTCTGCACGAATATTCGGTAATATCCAGCTAATTCCAAGAAAGTACGTGCCTCCGGAGTTGTGGGCCTTAGCCAATTCTTAACTGGTTTAATCTTTTGCTTATGAACCTTAATGCCCTCATTCGATATTATGTGCCCAAGAAATGCCACCGAGTTCAACCAGAAATCAAATGTGAAAAATTTAGCATACAACTTACACTCTCGGAGCGTGCGTAACACCATTCGTAGAAGCTCTTCGTGCTCTGCTTTTGATCGAGAATACACCAAAATATCATCTATAAACACAATCACAAAGATATCCAAAAATGATTTGAACACCCGATTCATCAGATCCATAAACGTTGTTGGTGCATTGGTTTGACCAAAAGACATAACAAGGAACTCATAATGCCATATTTGGTCCGAAAGATTGTCTTCAGAATATCTTCTTCCTTGACTCTCAACTAGTGATACCTAAATCTGAGATTGATCTTCAAAAAATACTTAGCGCCTTGCAATTGATCAAAAATTTCATTGATTCTCGGAAGTGAATACTTGTTCTTAATGATTACCTTATTCAACTATCGACAATCAATGCACATCCTCTATGAACTGTCTTTCTTACGAACAAATAATACTGGGGCTCCCCAAGGGGAAGTACTGGGTCGGATAAAGCCCTTTTCTAAAAGGTCTTTCAATTGAGCTTTTAATTCTTTTAGCTCGGCAAGATCCATCCTGTACGGAGGGCTAAGTATCAGCTGCGTATTGGGAAGCACTTTGATGGTAAACATGATCTCTCTTTGGGGTAGGATACCATGGAGCTCATCAGGAAACACATCGGGATATTCATTAACAACCGGAACCGATCGATGGGTTGGAGGCTTTGCCTCTGCATCCTGCACTCGCACCAAATGATAGATAAATCTTTTTGAGATCATCTTCCATGCCTTAAGGTAAAAAATAAACTTCCCTTTAGGTGTTGAAATATCACCCTTAAATTCAATGGCGGGTTCTCCTGGAAAATTAAAGGTAACGACTTTCGTCCAACAATCAACATTAGCATAGCACGAAGCCAACCAGTCCAACCACATAATGACATCAAATACCATCATCTCTAATTCAATTAAATTGGCTAAGGTATGATGATCATGAATCATCATATCGCAACCACGATATACTCGCCTAACTATCACAAACTCACTTACGGGCGTGGACACTTCAAATGACTGACTAACAATTCAGGTTCTTTACCAAATTTATCAACAACAAATGAAGTAATATACGACAAGGTAGAACCTAGATCTATTAAAACATACACATTAATGGATAATACGGATAGTATACCTATAACTACATTTGGCGATGACTCTAGGTTCTGTCATCCTGACAGTGCATAGATGTGATTCTATTGTCCACTTGAGCTTGACGCTCCACCTCTTCCCCCACCGCTTCTAACCAATGGTTGCACTCCTTGTTCATAAGGGCATACCGATGAAAAAAAAGTTGTTACTAATCCTGTTGGCTGTATCATACTGCTCTCATCCCACACGAGTAACATAGATCTTAACGATGGCGGCATTGTCCATAATGAGTCTTACCACATAGACCACAATACGTAACCGGGGGTCTCATCTTACTAGGGTCTCCACTATACTGCAAGCTCTGTCCCCAAGAATTTTGACCGTGATCGGAATGAGTAATTTGATCATGACACTGACCCTAGTACTGTGACATTGCATTAGTCATCAGATAAGGTGGATGCTGGGAAAATAAAGGTCTAAACTCACTTCGAGACTCTCCCATATCACATGTAGACCGGGCTCTCTTATGTTGTTCCCTATCATGCTCTTGAGCGGCTCACTGTTTCCTCTTAAGATCCTCCAAGTTTTGTGCATAGGGTTGAATATGAGCAATATCCATATTCTGACGTAGAGAAGTAGTGGTACATTCATTAATCAAACTTTGTTCCTAAACCACCCACAAATCGATGTACTCTATCACTCATCTCAGCCACAACCGAAGGGGCATACTTAGCCAAAGAGTTAAATTGCATACTATACTCCCGAACACTCATGATACCTTACTCCAAACGTAAGAATCTGTATTGCCTGGACCGTCGGAGCTTAGGAAAATGATGCCGTTAAATGCCTCAGAAAAATCCCTCCATCCTACTAGTGGGGTAAGAGGTCCCTTAGACTGTTTCCAAGTTTCATACCAAGTCACAACAATATCTCGTAATCGATAAGAGACAAGCTCTACGGACTCAATATCAATGGCATGCATAACTCGTAAAGTCCGCTGCATCTAGTCTAAAAAGTTATGAGGATCTTTATTTGGACACGATCCTGTGAATACAGGAGGATCTAAATTGATAAAATCCCGAACTCTCGCACTAACCGCTCTCTCAGAGGTGCCGGGAGCCTGACGATGGGTCTGAGATGCTACTAATCAATTCAATAAATACACAACATTTCTCATGTATATATCTCAATCTGGAGTATCTAGGGGAGGATTTGGGGGCACATTAGTTTCTCTATGCCGTTCGGGGGCAATGGTGCCGTTCCCGAAACCTGAGTATCAACCTCATCATGTGGTCCCCATTGATCCATATGGGTAGCTGGCATCCGAATCGTGCCTTCCCCTGTCTATTCATCTAATATTTGACCAACCGCCTGACGTCTTGTAGTAAGCATCGCGCTACAGACATAAACAAGAAATGTGAATGCCTACGGCTCAGCTCAATCGCACGATCTAGATCAGAAAGAAAGGTATCTACCCTAGATATCTTGTAGCCTCTTATTTATATGTATGGTGCACGATATACCCATAAATAAGACTCTACTAGATACAGCTTGCAGACTCCCTAGCACAAACCCGCTCTAATACCAAGTTTGTCACACCCCAACCTCGGAAGGTGCGACTGACACATGATGCCCGAATGCTCGTGCGAACTAACGTCCATACTTAGGTCTTTCAACATGAAATATGGGCCATCAATGCCTCCAATGTTAACATCAATATTTAAGAATGCTCACACTAAAGGTGAAAGAAACTTTTAACATTCTTTATGTATATATATAACCGTTTCCAAAAACGTCGCTACCCACATTTACATACACATCGGGCAATAGTCTATAAGCCTCTATGAGTACCATAAAATACAATTCGGCTGGGACAGGGCCCCACCGTACCTAAAATAATAGAAACATGTACTTCAGTACCTACATAATTCTATTTAGCTACTCCGGAAAAGTGAAGTGTGACAACCAACCGCTGAAATGTACACCCTAATGGGGAGAGACTTTAGCGGATCTATCTGCACTTCACACCGCCTAGAAGAAAGGGGAATCAGTACGAAAGATGTACTAAGTATGTAAGGCGAATATTATATGTAAACCAAAGACATAACATAAGAGATATGAATACACAAATTTAAACTGAACACCAAAGACAAGCCATCATGGGCGTATATTGCAGTAACCATGAATCATGAATATATTCAAGTTGTGTAGAGGTTAACTCATTGGGGCAGTGCATTAAATATAATATAATGGTATTCAACCACCCTTAGGGGCATGTCATCTCATAATGTACCTGACCTTATTGAGGACTCGGTAAAGTGTCATACTTTCCTCAAATTGTTCTCGGCCTCGGGAGGTCTCAACTGTATTAGGTCTCAACAAAATTCGGTGTAATCGGCCTCAAGAAGATTCGATCATATCTGGAAACACAAAGGCTTGGTAATATCTCATACCACATCACTTTGTACCCGTCCTCATAGAGGAATCGGTCTTACCTGGCCTCACGAGGTCTCTATTGTACCTGGACTCAACAGAACTCAACGTAGTCGACCTCAAGAGGATTTGGTAGCATCACATCACACATCATCGTACCTAATTGATCAGTGGTTCCACAATAGGTAAAACAAAATGAATATATATATATATATATATATATATATATATATAAAAGTGCAATGCAAGAGTGACTTCGAGATGTATCAAGATTGGACTTAGAATAGATTACATTTTATGACTTGAAAACACCATCCAGGAACATCTCAAACTTGAAAGGAATGACACTGGTAAAGAAAGGTTTAGAACAATTCAGTATTTCAACGAAAATATCATTCAGGAAGAAACGCTTACATCAAGTCATGCCAAGAAAGAAAAACTACCTGACATACCTTGTTGAAGAATTACCTACGCTTCCTAACCTCCCACTTCTATGGTGATTATCTTAATTTCCTAAAAGAAACCTCCAAAATCAGTATCACAAGAATATAGCTGGTACAGTGATGATAACGAGCCCTTTTACCTAAATCTTTCACCAAGTTCGCCTTTGACTCTAGCCCTATCCATTTAGGAAATGTTTAGAAGGCTTGAGAGCAATCTTGGTAAGCTAAAGCTGGCTATATTTTCTAGAATGAAAGAGAAGAGAGTTACACTGCCTTATTATCATCATGCCTAGAAAACTCCATCGCCTCCACATGCAAAACGGGTCACCCTGCCCCAGCCACTGCACCCGGTGGGACAACTGGTGCAAGTCTAATAAATTGTAATCACCCTCTTGTCCGTTAGCGTGGCATCGGATGATTGGCTTCGCTAAAGGTTAAATTTTTCAATCTTTCAACTTTATGGGTGGATAAAGAGTGCGGTGCATAACATCTCCACACTCGCAACAACCCCTCCTCTGACGAGACTGCTAATCCTACAACTAACTCGAATAACTGCCTGAGGAACCTTAAGCAGATAAACCACGGTAAGAACTTTATGCCGACATCGCACTGAATGATGACTGAACTGGACGAGCATTGTATGAACTGTGGCTAACTGAAGAACCACGAGGAATCTGACGAGCTACCTGAGCAGGCCAAAAAGTACAACCTCTACGGTGATATGATTGGCCTCCAGACGGGGCACCACCAAAACCACCCGAACCACGGGGCCTCTTGGCATCCTACTCCTCTCTCTCAAGCCACAAACATGCTCCAAGCGTTTAGAAATCTCAACCATCTGGTCAAATCTAGCATCCATCTCGGTCTCTCGAGCCACAACATACTGAAGACCATAGTTAAGGCCATCAATAAACCTCCTGATCCTCTCCATCTCAGTAGGGACAAAACACATTGTATGAAGTGCCAACTCCGTGAATCGTATCTTGTACTGAATCATAGTCTCTTGGCTTAGATGCTGAAACTCCCTAGCAACTCCTCTCTGCGAGTCTATGTGACAAATTTCTCTAAGAAGATAACTGAGAACCGATTCCATGTGAGTGGTGCTACGCCAGCTAGTCTATCTGACTCATAGGTCTGCCACCATCTATATGTTGGCCCTGTGAGCTGAAAAGTAGTAAAGTCGACTCCATTGGAGTCCACAATACCCGTTGTTCGAAGAATCCAGTGGCACTAATCAAGAAATACATAAGCATCCTCTGACTCTCCTCTGCTGAAATAGAGAGAACGTAGTCTCTGGAATCGCTCCAACATATTGTTCTTCTCATCAGTCATAGATGGTCCAACCTCAGCCCAATCAACAATAACTAACTGAGCTGAAAAATCCTCTGGTGTCTGATAACCCTCAGCTAGCTGCTCCGGTGTACGGGCGGTGGGAGTCTAGGCTCCTCCCCTAGCCTAAGAGGTAGCTGGTGAAAATGGTATCATGCCCGCCTGAGCCAAGCTTGTATACACACTCAAAATCTGGGCCAAAGTCTCTTGAAGACCAGACATAGCAATAGGTACCGCTGGTGTTTGAGCGAGACCCATCGACTCAACAGTATCGAGAACCTGATCCTTTACTAGAGAAACAGGTGGCTCTATAGGTGCTTCTCTAGCTGTAGCGCGGGCCCCACCTCAGCATCTACCTCCGCCCTGGCCTCCCGTAACCTTTCTTGGAGGCACTGGTGCCTGTCCATCTAATCCAGTTGAACGTGTCCTCACCATCTGTGAGAGAATAGAAGAGTAAAGGTTCAAACTTCGAAATAACAAATCCGCACAACATGAATGCAAGAAAGTGAAGTTTTCCTAACAATTCAGTAGCCTCTCGAATATAAGTACAGACGTCTCCATATCGATTCGCAAGACTCTAATAAACATGCTCATGACCAGTAGAACCTATGAGCTTAGGGTTCTGATACTAACTTTTCACGATCCAAAATCACCAATCGATCGTGATGGCGCCTAACTCACTTGCTAGGCAACCCGAACATAATAAAAGCGGAACAATATAATAGAACGGAAATAGTACAAGTATAAAGCTAATAATATTAAGTCTAAAGCCAATAACATAAATAACATCGTCGATACATAAAAATTACCCAGAACTGGTAAATATATAGTCATGAGCTCCCTAACAGAAGTACAAGTCTAAAATACAAAGTAAAATACTGTCTGAATAGGAGTGACAGTACATAAATGAAAAGTGACGCCAAGACTATGGTCGAAATGCAACTCTACCCCGTCTCTTTGCAAATCCTTAGCAACGAATCACAACTACTCCTAGCTCGGTTCAGCACATGGATTTGCAAAATTAAGTACAGAGTATAGTATGAGTACAACCGATCCCATGTACTCAACAATTCTCATAACTAACCTCGGCGAGGTAATAGATGTAAGAATTATTAATGATACCCGCTAATCACCTCTACAGTTCATAAATCTCATAAGTATACAACAATAATATCATTCATCATCCGGTAACCACAGGATGATATCAAGTCATAAATAAGATAAAGCCTTCTCGGTGCACATGATAACATAACATGCTCTGTTTGAGTTAACAATCCAACATATAGAGAAAATATACAAAACAAAAATGCATGTATACATTCCTGATCTAGCATATAGAGAAGATATGCGAATAAAACATGTATACCTACAACGGAATTGCAAGTAGAGAAGAAATGCAATAACCAAAACACTCACTAGCCAGCTTTTCTCATACCGCATGTACACCATCAAGAGAGAAACATGAGAGGGTGACCCTAGGGGGGATGGATCCTTATCCACACACTGCACAGATAACTCACGTGCTAACATAACTCAGATCCGCACGGACAACTCACGTGCTATCAACCTAGTCCGTATCGCACAAAAAAACATATACAAGAATACATATACATGAATAATGAATATCAACTTACATACTCATGAACTGATAAAAGTAACTTGTTAAAGTGTAGGCATGTGCGAAGTGTTCAACCACAGTTCAAGTTAGACGATTACGCCATAAGAATAGCAATTAACATGTTTGAACAAGAGATCAAGCAATAAATAATCTCCAGCGTGATTCAATCAGCTCAGAAAGGGAGTACAACATAAAAAAATATGATACATGAAGCTTAGAAATTAATTCAAGGCATACAATAGCCTAATCACTATCCCGAACATGGATAATACCCTAGTGTCTGCACATGAGCTCAATCCCCTCATATGTGTGCCACCTATATCACGTAGCTATTACTAAGAACCCCTTCCCACGTGAATCAAACTTCGGACTGCTCGAATCTAGCCAAAATAACATAATAATATCAATAAAAGTCATAGAAAATAACCCCAAACAATAAAGTTATGATCTTGATTCAATTTTGCAAAGTCAACCCAAAAAGTCAACCACAGGATCGCATCCCGGATCCCGACAAAATCATAAATCCCGAACACCCATTTCAATACGAGTCCAAGTATGTGTGTTTCATCCAAATCCAACCTCAAATCACTAATTTTCACTCTCCAAAACTGTAGTAAAAAACCCCTAAATTCCACCTTTAATTTACATAATCTAATCCATGAGTAATCAATATCTAACATCAAAATCAAGTAAAGTACACTTACCCCATCCATTGTAGTAAAAATCCCTCCAAAATTTGCCTCTAGCCGTGCTCCACAACTCCAAATAAATAAAAATCACCAAATGCTTCGAAATAAATAATCTGCCCAGCTATTCCGCATTTGCCAAAACTTTCCATATCCGTGGCTCCGTTTCTACGAAGATAACTCCCACATTTGCAAACCCACTTAACATCATGACCAACCGCACCTGCGGTCTCCCCATCGCACCTATGCACCCGCTTCTGCCGTCTCTTCCTTGCAGATGCGGCCTCGCTTCTACACCAAACAATCTGCATCTTCGCTCCCTGCCTATTCTAGCCCATCTTCACTTCTGCGTCTACAGGTCCACATCTGTGGGCTCGCACCTACGACCAGACCCTCGCAGGTGCGAAAATACCAGAACAAGTCTGCCCAAAAATATAAAAATGATCTGGAACTCATCCGAAACACACCCGAACCCCTATGGTCCCCATCCAAACACACCAACCAATTCTAAAACATAACACGAACCTACCCGAGGCCTCAAATCACATAAGAAATATCAAAACCGCGAATCGCACCTCAATTCAAACTTAAGAAAATAATACACTTCCAACTTTCCAAAACCCATGCCGACCCACATCAAATCAACTAGGATTGACCTCAATTTTTGCATATACGTTCCCAAAAGATACAACATACCTATTCCAACTCCCAAAACTACAATCTGAACCCACTATCATTAAGTCAACTCCTGGTCAAACCTATGAACTTCCCAAGCCTTCAACTTTCCAACTTTTACCAAATAGAACCAAATCAACCTAGGAACCTCCAAATCTAAATCCAGGCATACGCCTAAGTCCAAAATAACCATACGGACCTATTGGAACCATCAAAATACCATTTCGGGGTCACTACATAAAAGTCAAATTTCGGTCAGCTCTTAAAACTTAAGGCTCGAACCAAGTAACTAAGTGTCCCAATTCAATCCGAAACTTCATCGAAACCAAACTAACCGACCCTGCAAGTCTTATGATCACAAATACACATATGTAAAGTATGAAATAGGAGAAATAAGACTAAGATACTCAAAATGGCTGGTCGGGTCATTGCAGAGACCGAGTCTTTAGAATGATCTGTCCTATCACTTTCATTTCTCCAACCACCCGTAACCGGAAGATATTTGTTGAACTACCCGGATCAATTAAAATTCCTTTAACGTCTGTATCTAAAACATGTAAAGTAATTATCAAGCATTATTGTGTGGCAATGTTAATTTATCTGCATCATCATCATTGACCGTGATATTCTCTCTATCTAGGATTTGTCGGGTTAATTTCTCGTGCATTATAGAGGCTTTAGAAATTTCTTTTTGGTACTATAACTGTAACCCCATTAGTTTCTTATCCTACACTAATGACATTTATTGTCTTTTACGATAAAGAAAGTTTATGTGGCTCTTCGTTTTTATATTCTTCATATAAGTTTGTTTACCTTTCTCACTGAATAACTCAATAAGATAACTCCTTTTCAAGAGATAATTTGACAAAAGATGTCAATCTGCTGTTCTATGACCATGATCATTATGGAACTCATACCAAAATTCTTGACTTTGTTTGGTGGGATCCGATCTCATTTCCTTGGGACATCTTACCTTATTCCCCATATCTCTTGACACTGCTACCGGCTCAGAAGTACTTACATTGAAGTTGTAATCTTCCAGCTTTGGTTAGTTCTGGCTTTCCATCGTGGTCATACAGGGATGAACCAATTTATGGCTCGTATCAATTCCTCATACTTGTGCGATTAGATTTCGACCTCCTATGAATTTTTTCTATTCGTTCATTGAATATGCTTTTAACTTTTTATTGAACCATAATGTCTTCCTGTATTTGGAGTTATGTACTATGCCATTTGTAAACTTTATTCCAAGTACTTGAAGAAAATTCTCGAAGGCTTTCCTTTAATTTTCTCGTAGCCTCCGTGCTTCATTCATTCAAGTTCTTTGCGAAAGCTTTTAGTGCCAAATTATTAGGGACATGTGGCAAGAGCATCCTTTCCCTTTTGGAATCAATTCACGAACTCTCTGAGTAATTTCGTACTTCCTTGTTGTATTTTAAAGATGTCTTCTATTCATTTTTCTACCTTTTGTGCCTCAGAACATGGATTTAATGAAATCATCTTCAAGTTCATCAAACAAATTAATTGAATTTTCAGGAAGAAGAGAATACTGTTAGCTATTCTTTAGTGTGAGTTTCCCCATAATTTTTCACTAATACCAATTCAATTTCCTTCTTAGTCAAGTCGTTACCTTTAACTTCCGTGGTGAACTCTACCATATGATCCTGGGAGTCTGAAGTGCCATCATACTTGGGAATGTCAGACATTTTCAAATTTTTTGGAATCGACAACGATTATGCACTAGGCTTCCACTACTATTGAGAATACTTATCCATATCTACAACCATGCCTTTGATTACGGTAGAAACACTATAGATCTGCTCTATCCTTTTATTTTTCTCCTTGATCTATTTCTATAAGGTTAGAAATAAATATTATAAATAAAAAATACCGGGTATACCTGAACCACCTAGTTCGGAACTATTTGGCAACTCCCTAGTTCTGAAATTTCCAAGTATCGAATTGGGGGATTTCATGACTAGATTAGCTCTTGGTTGCGGAGTTGGAGTTTCAGTTACCGCATTATCAATTAAAGCTATGCACTACCCCGATGTGACTATTCCACTGCTTCTGTTGAGTGATAAAACTTTTTAGTTTATCCTCTAACCTTTTTATTCCTCACCTCTGCTAGATCTCATTGGTGAATATTCTCGTGAGTGACATGGAAAATATTTGGGTGTAAGATATTTTAGAATGTATGGTGTTTCCCCTGCCATCGTACCTTGGCCTACCGGTGATTGGTAGCATTAACTTAATCTACTTACTAGTTACGAGGGTTAAATACAAATATAATTTAAAATAAAAATTAAACTCAACAAATGTAAATAAAAGATATTTTATTGTAATTGGAACGAAATTGGCAAAGATTTTTTGAAGAAAAAAAGAATGATTGTTAGAGCCCCACGTGAAACACAAGAGGGGAGGGGTGACTTGTGCTAAATTAAAAATTAGTTGACCAAGTCTGATTTAAGTCGACCCATTTTCCTGCAGAAGATATGTTAGAGGAAAATAGAGATAAAGAAAATTAATAGAACAAAAATATAAATGAGATAAAAAATTTTATACTGGTTCGTATATCAGTGTGGTACCTACATCTAGTTCCCTTGGGTCACAAGGGTTCTCTTAGATCTTCAATGATGATTTGTTATAGCGAATGTGGTTTTCTTGTGTTCACCACTAACTATATACAGACAAGTATTTATCAAGCTTTTGACACATCCTCTTGAATGTTTTCTTTCTCTCTATCTTTTATGAAACTGTAAACTCAAGTATACAGTGTTTGATGAAGAACTAGAAATATGTAGAAAATAGTTATATGTGAAGTTGCACATCTTTCTCTCATTCTTCGAGTTCTTCACACATGTAGTGTATCTATGATTGATGGATTGAGTTTTTCAGTCAGAAGATCTTTACCAATATTTGTGATGTTATTTTTTAGGCAAATATTTTTCTATGAAATTGACCAAAGGAATGCCTCTAAATCCAATCAATATGTGAGGAATGTGTTCATATAATGTATCATGAACACAATATGCTTCCTTGTGCTTTCTTTATGTGCTTGCGATATTCTTCTTATCGTTTTGAAGGATTCTTGGCAAGTCTTGTTAATTAGAGTTGATCTCTCTAGCCTTCCTTTTAGGCGGCCAGTCTTCCACTAGAAAGATGAACGCTGAGTTGTCTGATTAATGCTCACTTGATTTTTTAATCTCGGATCTTCCTTCCATTTTATTTCTTTATTTTCCTTTTTCTATTATCAGCTCTTCCTTGGATTGCTTTATACAATATCTTTCCTTGTTCTGTTTTTCTGTACAGATTTTTATGGGATTAGTATTATTGAATTTGTCATCATTAAAACTTAAGATTTAACACTATGGTGGGTGCCAAAATGTATAACCTAAAATTTGTCTAATAGGTCAAACCAATTAAAGTTGTAGTTTAGGGAATCAACAATTGATTTGATACACTTTCCTAAATATGATCAACACGAAATATTGAAAATAATGAATAAGATAACAAAATAATAAAATAAAGGGAAAGGAATTCTTATTAATCAGAATAGCTCCTTTTTTGTATCTCTTTAAGCTTCAGTTGCCAGAAATACAATGATGTGATTAGAGAGTAAGAGAATTTTTTCCGTAATGTTGTTCGTAACTGCTGCCTTGATATCTCGCTCACCCGTTACACCTATTAACTGCAGTTTTTACCTGTTATACTAAGAATCTGTAACTAATCAGGGATGTATATAAAATCCCGGTTTATTTAGGGTTGACTGATTATTTTCTTTTCTGTATCTGTGAAAGATCGATTTTTCATTTCCTGTTCGGTTTTTCAATAAGTAGTCAGTTGCGCTTAAAGTTGATGTCTTTACGAGCATTCCGCTACTAATTGTCATGGTACCAAATTTATCAACACTAATTCACTGTCAATTTCTATATCAAACTTTAACTTTTGTATGATCCTCAAATATTCTTAACACGTGTCAAGATCCAATTAGTCCATATAATAAGTCTATTTTTCACTAATACAGTTGGGTTCAAATTAATCATTTTCAACTCTATGCTATGGAATGAAACTGAGCTCTTGTCAAGAGCAATGTATAATTTTAATGAATTCTCTGATGTAGTTCAATGTTCTAAGACTCATCCACCTAGCAAATAGAACTCAATGGCTCTAACTCTTTCTCCAGAAAATATATTATTTTTTGTTGATACAGGGTTGGATCGAAAGACTCGGAAAGCAAGCATTGGGATGGTAGCATTGAAGGTTGAGGGTGTTGTACTTCATGCCCATGGTAGTCCCACTCAGTTTGTTGGGAAGGTTGTGATAGCTGAAGCGTTGGCAATGAGGAAAGCTTTGCAGATTGCTATCAACTGTAGATGGAGAAAATTACTATTTTATCGGACTCTCAAAGGCTGATTCATATGCTCAATAGAAGGATAGTTACCTCATGAGATGCAAATATAGTTTGTGAAGATGTGTGGTACCTTAGACACCACCTAGATGATATTATTTTTGTGTATATAAGTAGGAAGTACAATACTTGTAGTCACAAGTTAGCTAAGTTTGCTATGACTTTAGTTAATGAGGTCTCATGGTGTGAAAACTTCCCTATTTGGGTTGTCAATGAGGCCTCTACTTCTTATGTAATGTTGATTGATATTGTGGTTTAATAGAAGGGAGTTTTTCATTCCTATACACTATTTGAAACCTTATTACGAAAATTGTCCATATTTTTTAATTTACCCGACCTAAACACGATTTAACTACAAAATCTATACATTTGTTTAAACTAGAATCCTTTCTGCGATAGTCTTCCTTATGTAGACGCGGGAGTTTTGGGATCGCTTAGAGATTTTACTGACGCAATCCTCGCATCAATTATGAAGGGAACATATTCTTAGAATCCTTCTATTACGCAGATTTTCACTGGTTATCATCGCATCCTTCTATTCTCTGATTTTCTATGGTTTCCTCTGGTTTTTCATAAACGAAGGTTTTCAACAAAACAATTGTAAACAATTAGCTACAATTGAATTGAATTTCGCGACATAATGACAAAATTAGCGATTATGCTTCAACTCAATGGTCGGTGGGAAAGCGTTGGGAGATACAAAGATTTTGATGTTGACAAAATTGTAGTCAATGACGATTTAAATTATAATCAATTGAAATCCGCAATTGCAGAGCATCTAATGATCGATACCTCTGCAAAAATCATCGAAATCAAATACATTGTCAATGAACGTTATCCTCCAATGAAAATTCGGAGCGATATGGGAGTTCGAGTTTATATGGAGAGAAAAAAAGGAAAATAAAACTTAGGAGTGTATCAGCTGTGTATAACAATGCGTGATTTCGATTTGGAATATAATATGTCAAATACGAGCACAATTGCAGGTTTGCTCTGTTTTTCCAGTGCTGATGTTTTTTCAATTTCAAGTGTTTTATAATTTTTCTACATATTATCTACAATTTTACTACATAATAAATGTAGGTCAACTGTTATGTCTCTATCAGCATTGTGTCAAATACTGAACACATGAATATATAGAGGTCTGAATTGCTATACTATTAATTGAGTGCAGGTTCTTCTGATTATCGTAACACTAACATGGTACAATTGTCAAGCAATTGTAACAAAATTGGAGACGTTTCAGGAACAGTGAAGTTGACTGATATGCAAATATCCCCGGCAATTGTGAAATATGAAAGTATCCTCATAACAGAACATACGCCAAATGTAATTGAAGTAGGCCAAGTTTACCAAGACTAGCAAGCAATTGTAAGTGCAATGAAGCACTATTCTGTCATGAATAAGTTTCAATTTAGGGTGAAAAGGTCTAGTGCAAGAAGGTAGGAACATTTTATTTGCCAAATTCATATTGTGTATAAGTTGTAGTTTTTTTATATATAAATTGTTTAAGATAAGTTTTTGTGCATAAACAGCCTCGTATTTTGCAGCCACAATTTCCATAATATTTTTTGAATTATTTTTATTCTGTAGCTACTGCCTCATATGTGTTGGTGACAATTGTATGTGGCACTTCAAGTCAACCAGCATAAATGAATCAACATTGTTCAAGGTTCGAAAATTCAATAATTTGCACACATGCTCTTTGATGGACAAAACATACATACAATGCAAACCTACTACCATGGTAGTTGGCAGCATGGTGATGCCAAAATATGTGGATCCTAAAATAATACACACCGAAAGACATACAAACTGACATGTTGTCGGATCATGGTGTGAACTTAACATACATGCAAGCTTGGAGAGAAAATGAAAAGACTTTAGAATTTTTTAGAGGTCATCCTGCTGATTCCTACAGTCGCTTGCCGAATTATTTGTATATTCTGGAGAAGGCTTTTCCGGGGTCGGTAGTGAAATTGCAGAAGACTGAAGATGGTTATTTCTTATATGCATTTGTTGCACTTAGTACATTCACCAAGGGTTGGGAGCATTGTAGGCAAGTTGTAATAGTTGATGGTACCTTCTTGAAGTCGGCATATAGGGAAATCATGCTAACAGCTAGCACAATGGATGCAGCAGGTATGTAGATTAATTGTAAAAATATTGTTATAAAGTTGTTTTTGAGGCTGTATTTTTTATATTCTCAAGTTTGATTACAGAAATTGAATTTCTTTTTGCCACCTGTGTGATAGGTAGCATATTATCACTAGCATACGCCGTTGTTGATTCAGAAAATAATGTATCATGGAGGTGGTTATTTGAGCAATTCAAACATGCATATGGTGAAAAATCAACTTTGTGTGTTGTTTCGGACCGGAATGAGAGTATCTTGAAGGCAACATCTAATGTTTATGCCGGCATGCCACATTATGCTTGTTTGTAGAATATTTGGACAAATGTAAGGTCAAAGTTCAAGAAGGGTCATCTAAAGTTAAGCGAATTGTACTTTGCCACAACACGATCATACACGCTTGATGAATTTAATGAAAGAATGTCAAAGATTGAAGAGATTGACACACGTGTTAAGGCATACCTATACGATATTGGCTATCAAAAATGGTCTCGGGTACATGCTACAGTGAACAGAACGTGGATGATGACATCAAACATTGCAGAGTCATTGAATGCGGTAACCAAAGATACAAGAGAGCTGTCCGTAGTAGAACTATTAGAGTACATGAGGACTCTTCTTGAACGTTGGACTAATGAAAAGTTATTGAATGCAAAGAGTACGTTCATATACCTTGGGAAAAAAATACAACAAAGAGTTGGAGGACAACATGACATTATCGCAGAAGACGAGAGTAAGCTATAGCCAATAACATCAGATCATTGATTCGGTCAAACTAAATATATACTGTTAATTGTAGAAACGTTATTGTATAATTGTAGTTATTTTGTTTTGTATTTATTGCTGACAACTTGTTGTGTGTTTGTAATGAAATTGTAGGTGAGGGCTTCAACGAATTACATCCATAATGTGATAGATGGTGTGAAGTGCTTCATTGTTTGCCTTCAAAACAAGAGATGTAGTTGTGGACAATTCCAGCTTGATGAACTTCCTTGTGCACATGCTTTGGCGGCTTTGAGGCACAAGAATGAGTCGTATGAAAACTATTATTCTCCTTATTACACGAGGGAGAGCCTTCTGCAGACTTATGAAATACCAGTAGACCCGCTGCCTTACGAAAGCAAACGGAATGTGCCATAACATATATCTGAAGAAGTTGTAAAGCCTCCTACCTGAAAAAAGCAGCCAGGGAGACCTTAAAAACAAATATATAAACCATATGATGAAGTAAATACAACAAAGTACAAGGTTTCATGTGGCAACTGCGGAGTAGAATGGCATAACAAAAGATCTTGTAGGAATGCTCCCAAAAGGAAATAAAAATTGATATAGTTTGAAGTTTTTTTTTTACTAAGTATTGTTGATGATAATCTGTCCTTTAAGACATATGAAGTTGTATTTGTTCTGTTCTGGAGAATTATAGTTGTGGTGTAAATGTTTTGCTAATTTGAATAAATATTTTCTCATATAATGAATGTTTGCTAAACAGATTTCAACTTTTAATGCAACTGATTTGTAGTTGTTTTATTCAAATACTAGGTTTATTTATTACTTTCAGCCTTTCTTAACAACACTGCTAAATTGAATAGATTATGTATTTTTGTATAGTAGTTGTATAAATAATTGTAGTTATGCTGTAAAGAAATTATATAGTACCAATATTGAGATCAAGTACTAACAACTTTCAACCAAAGAAAAAGCCACAGATGTTTTCTATTCTATGTAGTAGAATTCTGGATAAAATAATAACATAAAAGATAAAACAACTGTAGTACTAATCTGCTACAAATTAATTACAACTGACTCCTTCTTAATAAACAATTTGTTTACAATTTTACTACAATCCCGCTACATCTAAACACTTTAACTATAATTTTTCTACTAAAAAGGGCAACTAATTCTTTTTTTTCGGACTTGTGTTCTCTCGTTCACAGCTGGTGCACCTTTTCTTCTTACTAAATTTCCAGTCAACTCACTTTCACTAATTGCACCAAGCTCTTACTTTTTCCTAGCATAATCCCAAAGGATCGCTCCATAGCATCGACGGTGTTGATCAATATCAGAAAGGTCTTCCTTTGAAATTTATAGCTCTCCAATGCTGATATATTTTGCAAATGCCGCCACGTATACACCACAGTCACTACAAAAAATAATAGGGGAAAAGTTTTAGCATTCAATGTAAAATACAATTACTTAAATAGATAAGAAGAGAGCAGCACATACAGTGATCCTTCTTTTTGTTGGGGTATCTCACCGACCAACCACTGAATGTCAAGAGAGTCAGTAACACCTTTTTCAATGTATGCCTTTGTGTTCTTGTAGTTGATGTCTGGACGCTTGCTATAGAAGCCGGTGCATGACAAGTAGAGGGGGATCATAATAGCAAACTTGTCGACAATAGATTCAACAAGTTTGTGATTTTGTGAAGAAACCATAGAATCATAAACATATAGAACCGTATCCGTGATGTCAAACACAACCAACAACCAATGAATTTTCTTCACAATATTTATGTCACGACCCAATTTCTCCTATGGGCAGTGATGGCGCCCAACGTTATCGCTAGGCAAGACGACAGTGAACTAACTATGTGATCCTTCCTTTTAAAGACTTGAAATAGTTGATTTTTAGTTTTGTGTATAATTAAGAAGCAAGCATTTAATAAAAATGAGATATCAAAAATTTTCAAAGTAGTGAGATAAATAAGATAACCCAAAAATCATTATATGTCTACTAGCTTAAACCATCAAGACCTAGTGTCACAAGTGTATGAGAAACTAGTAGAATATACAAAAGAGTTCTACGCTACTGTCTGAAATGAGGAAGACAGAAAATACAAGCAAAAGAAAAGGCTTCGGCTGCTGCGGAACGGCTCGGAAGGCAACTCACCGTGTAGTCTCGTAGAAGCGATCAAGTGTGCGCGCCGGACTGATATCCAGATGCACCTGCCTCAGGTCTTGCACATTAAGTGCTGAAGTGTAGCGTGAGTACATATACAACATATACTCAGTAAGTATCCAGCCTAATCTCGAAGAAGTAGTGACGAGAGGTTGACTTTGACACTTACTATGGGCTAACAATAAAATACCCAAATTATAACTAAGCATGGATTACAGAAATATATATATTTAAAACTCAATAACATGAATAGTAAACAATCCCTTCGATAATAGTATGTCCCAAGTTAAATTTCCATCATTTAACAATTTATATTTCCAGTCAACAAAACAATATCAATTATAATTGATTCCAAAGAATTATCATGTGCAATTTATGCCGAGGTAGTACGACCCGATCCAACATAAAAATATTTAAATTGTGCACTGTCGAGGGTCGAACAGCATGAACCATAGATGCATCTATCTGCTATCGAGGTGTTCGGCCCGCTCCACAAAAGAGAAAATACTTTATAACAGTCAAGATTTATTAAGAGGCAATTATTTAAAGAAACACCAATCCGCAATAACGTGGCCTGCTCAAGAATTTAAGTAAGTGAAGTTTAGCCTCCTACCATTCCCCTATCAAGTTCCAGCATGATTTAAGCAATTAAGTTAACAAGTAGGGTGCAGACATCGCAAATATAGCATGGTATGGGTCCTAGACTACCCGGACAATGGCAAAACCAGTAACTAAGTACGGACCCTCGTCACCTCGTATGTACGTAGTCCCCACAAATAGGAACACATATTAATCAATTCACCTATGGGGTTAGTTCCCTCTTACAAGGTTAGAGAAGAGACTTACCTCGTCTCAAGGCCTACTTTCCGGTCCAAGATTGTGCTCAAACCCTCAATTAGGTGCCAAACGACTCGAAACTAATCAAATGTTATATAAAATGATCAGTGCATGTTCAAAAGTTCATGTTCTAGCTATTAAAGTGATTATCCAACCCTAAATAAAGGATTCCTAAAATTCACCCCCGGGCCCACGTGCCCGGATTCCGACTATTTTGAAGAAAGTTGTTACCCATATCCTCATGAACTCAAGTATGTGATTGTTACTAAATTCCATAACATATTTCGTGGTTAAATCTTATTTTTATCAAAAACCTAGGTTTTCACCCAAGCCCATGATTTCCACTAATTTACATTATGTGGGAATTACTTACCTCAAAGTGCTAGGAGAAATCCCCTCTCTAAGAGCTCCTAGAATCGCCCAAACAATGAAATAAATAAGCTAAAAGTGTATAAGTCTCGCATTAAATTGGGGTCTGCCTCTAGCGATTATCGCACCTGTGGTACCTTGGCCACATTTGTGGTATTGCACCTGCAGTGCGTGGTCCACTTCTGTGGAGGTCTTCAAGCCCAGCGAGGGCCTCTTCTGTTGACGGGAACCCGTTTCTGCGGTTTGGTCCGCTTCTGAGCTCTTCCACATCGCACCTGCGTGTTCGTGGGTGCGCACGAAAATCCACATCTGCGGTCCATGGACAAACGCTCTAGAACCGCTTCTGCGGTGCAACCCTCGCACCTACGGCCAAAAGCTCGCAAGTGCGGGTACACCAGAACTGGTGCACCAGTAGCCCCTATTGAGTCTTGGCTCAATCCGTGTATCGTCTGAATGGCATTCGGGGTCCCCAAGGTCCCGTCCAAATATACCAACAAGTCTATAAACATAATACGGACTTGCTCGAGCTCTCGAAATGCGTAAAACAACAACAAAACCAAGAATTGCACTCCAAAACCAAATTGAATCAAAATATGAACTTCAAGTTCTTCAATTTACTCCCAACGTGCCGAAGCGTACTTAAACTACTCGGGATGACACCAAATTTTGCGTGCTAGTCTTATATCCCCATACAGAACTATTCCCGATCTCGAAATCCCATTTGGACCTCGATAACATCAAAACCTACTCCAAACCAAATTTAAAGAACTTTAAAACCTTCAAAGAACTAACTTTCACTATTAGGCACCGAAATGCTCTCGGGTCATCCAAAACCCGATCCGAATATACGCCCGTCCTAAATCATCACACGAACCTATTGGAACCCTCAAATCCCGATTCTGAGGTTGTTTACTCAAAACGTTGACCGAAGTCAAACTTAGCCTTTTTAGCCAACTTTAAGGAATCAAGTGTTCCGATTTCAACCCGAACCCTTCGAAATCCCGAACTAACCATCCCCGCAAGTCCTAAAATAGTAAAACCACATACGGGGAGTCTTATTTAGGGGATGAGGGTTCTAGAAAGTAAAATAACCGGTCTGATCATTATAGTTTATTTCCATAATCACAAAATCAACTTTGTCCCATGCAACATTTGCAAGTAATCGGTACCCCAATATGTATTCTACTATGACGTCCTGGGATTTGACAACATAAAGCTTCTTATTGGAAGGAGCATTAATGTACCTCTCATAAATTTGTCCAATTCTAGTCTTGAACATACAGTCAGTGGTTGTAAACCGTGTTTTGTTTTCAAGACCATACTTTCCTCTCTTCCTCAAATAGTATAAAATAATATCAATGTGCTGCAAAAAATAATAGATTTCATTATTTCTCAATGATTCATACAATTTAACTACAATTTTCAAACAAAAAATCTACATATTTATGAAATAACAGAATACTATAGCTAATCATTAAATACTGCCAGGGTATGTGTGTATCGTGTTGTTGAGTACTTGTCCGGGATGTGTCAAAGTATAAATCTAGTCCTTTTTATCAACTTTCTCCACTCCAAGATCAAACCACAGGTTGAGCTGGTTATCTTTTAAAGTATAAGGTGCCTTCCTCTTATTTAAAGGCATAACAAGTACAATTATTATGTAGTTTCAGTTTGAAATCCATAAATTATATGCACTCGATAATATGAAAAAAAATGTATAATCAAATCTCTTTGAAATCTTGTCGGTACCTAAATATAACCACTTATTGACTTCTTCCAACAAGCCGGGATCAACATCATCGCCAATAACCCCAGTAAATGGATGCTTGATGTTGAAAATTGTAGGAGGTCCAGCAGAAGTGCTTCCCCCATAACTGAAATAAGGGAGAAAGGGGAATCTAGCATGCTTTCCAGGAACCCTTGTTCTTCCCTGATGCACAGGGGTTGTTTCATCTTCATTTACCTCTCCGAACTTAATAATCTGTGAGAAGTTCTCTGGAAGTTCAAAATCATCAAGTGTTACTACCCTTTTTCCAGACCTGGAGTCATTGTCCGAACACCTACATTGATGTAGTCGGCTGGTTCACCTACAATATTTAAAACAAAAGAACAACATTGTATGTTGGTTGCATTAGTTATTTTGGGAAAATGAAACTTATGTGAAAGCTGTTATTTTTTTCCTACAATTATAATGTAACATATAATACCAGTGAAATCTTCATTGCAATCGTCTCCTTATTTGTATATCATTTTCTTATTGAATGGGAAATTGCAAAGGCATAGTCTCCTTCTCCTCATTTAAATTCATTCCTTGTATGCCAAGTTTTGCATCCTATTTTGAAGAGTCCACATGTATTGTTTCCTTCTATGTAACTACAAAATGTGTACAACTTAATAAAATTGTAGATCATTTGTAATAAACATAAACTATATTGTAGATAAATTGTAGTTTAATTGTAGTTAATTTATTTTGGAGAGTCCACATGCATTGTTTCCTTCTCTATAACTACAAAATGTGTTCAACTTAATAAAGGTGTAGATCATTTGTAATAAACAGAAACTACACTGTAGATAAATTGTAGTTTAATTATAGTTATTTTGTTTAAATACTATCTTGTAGCTCTGATGTAATATGTAGATAAAATGTGCTAACTCATACCTGAAGTTTCTTCCTCTAATGCCCCTTGAAATTGGGAAGATAAGTCAACACCCACAAGAACATTCTCCTCATTTTGAATGTCAGACATGTGCCATGTATCTAAGAGAACAATTGAAAATATAATGTAGATTATTTGTTGGTAATTTAGGCTATATGTAGATATATTGTAGATATAATGTAAATATAATGTAGATTAGTTGTCATCAAATAGTGTTATAATTGTAAAAAAAACCCGTTTAACTACTGCTGGCCAACACTGGTTTAGCACTACTGCCCGAATTCTGTTGTTTGTTCTTTTCTTTGTAATGCTCATCATTTTTCGTAGAACTACCAGTAAACTGCATTGGGAATTTGATAGGCTATGTACTTTATGAATACTTGTCACGGCCCAAACTCACTCCGTATAACGTCGTGACGGCACCTAGTCTCTACGACTAGGTAAGCCTAACAAATTGCGGAAAATAACAACACGAAAGTAAAACTTGGCAACTAAAAGCAGTGGATAACAAAATAACTAGTAATAATGTTGTTCGGCATGTAAAATAACCAATACTCTATAAATACACAATCTTCCCAAAACCCGAAACATTATGAGTCACAAGCTACAGAAGGAAACTATTATCTCTATACACCAGAGTCTAACAAAAGAAGTACGAGAGGTAAATGACATAGAAGAGAATAGAGGGGGACTCCGAGGTCTGCGAATGCGGCAGATGTACCTTGAAGTCTCCGTACAGCAGCAAGCACTCTCAGCTAATAGCGGGGCTGATAAGAAGTACCTGGATCGACACACAAAACATGTGCATAAGAGTAGCATGAGTACACCACAATGGTACCCAGTAAGTGCCAAGCCTAACGTCGGTCGAGTAGTGACAAGATCAGGTCAGGCCAACTGGTAAATAATAAATAAGGCAGGAGAATATACAGTATAATAAGAGACTAGAATTTGACAAAAGGAAACACAGCAAGGCAACAGTACAACACACAAGGGTAAACAGTAGGGGATCTCCCGAGATACCGTCTCGTAGTCCTAAAATAAATTTAGAGGGAGAACTTCCGAGGTACCGCCTCGTAGTCTCAAAGGTAAATGTGCAGGGAGAACTCCTGAGGAACCACCTCGTAGTCTCTAAAGTAAATGTAGAGGGAGAACTTTTGAGGTACCGCCTCGTAGTCTCTAAAGTAAATGTGCAAGGAGAACTCCCGAGGAACCGCCTTGTAGTCTCAAAAGTAAATGTACAAGGAGAACTCTCGAGGAACCACCTCGTAGTCTCTAAAGTAAATGTAGAGGGAGAACTTTTGAGGTACCGCCTCGTAGTCTCAAAAGTAAATGTGCAGGGAGAACTCCAGAGGAACCGCCTCGTAGTCTCAAAAGTAAACACGCAGCTCAAACCAATAAATACAACAGTTAACAACAAGATTTCTACAGTTATACTGATAAAGAATAGGGAAAACAGGAATGAACTAGGAATGCTTCACAGAATTCAAATAAGCAGTTAAAGCACGTAGACATACGATATTAGACTAAGCAAGATAACTACATATACTGGAATAGCTCAATTAAGAGTGAAAACAGACTAATACTCATTTAAACAGTATAACTCAAATAAAACGGAAAACAGGTTATTACTCAGTAAAATAAATCGGTTTTTTACAACAAATAGCTTATGTACGTACTCGTCACCTCATGTACACGGCTCTCACATATCACAACAATACCAAATCTTAAGGGGATTTCCCCAACACAAGGTTAGGTAAGCCACTTACCTCGAACCAAGCTCAATCAATCGGTAACAATGCCTTTTCCACGAATATCCGACTCCGAATGGCCCATATCTAGCCAAAATCAATTACATACCATAAATACAACTATAAGAAATTAATCTAATTAATGAAATCAAGACTACAAAAATTCCGAAAATCCCTCCTAAAAAGTCAACCCGAACCCACATCTCGGTATCGAGTAAATATCATAAAATACGAACACCCACTCGACCGCGAGTTCACCCCATACCAAAATTACCAAAATCCGACACCAAATCGCCACTCAATTACTCAAATCAACTCAACGAATCCCTAACCTCCAACTCCCAATTTCCACCTTAAATACACCTTAACTAGGTGGAAAAATAAATGGGGAAGCACGATTATTGATCAAAATAAGCACAAGGGACTTACCTCAAGGAATCTCTCAAAAATCGCCCTAAACCGAGGTTGCAAAGTCCAAAATGACAAAAATCACGAAGCCCTTCGGTCTTAAACACTGCTCATGCATTTTCGCACCTGCGGAGCCTGGGCTCGCACCTGCGCGTGCACTTGTGCGGAAAATGAGCACTTCTGGGGAAACCACTTATTCCCTCTGCATCCGCATCTGCGATGAAGGGACCCCACCTGCGCGTGCGCGCCTGCGGAATCCTGTCTGCTTCTGCAGTTTCACTTCGCACCTGCGATCAGCCTTGCACATCTGCAGGCATCGCAGATGCGGCCTTTCCACGCACCTGTGTCCCCTGACCAATCTAACCAACTCCGCTTCTGCGATAAATCTCGCGTACGTGCTATCCCGCACCTGCATTTTCCCCACAGCAGGTGAGAAAATACCAGAAACCAGAAGCTTCAGCCATTTGCATAAGTCCAAATTCAATTCGTAAAGCATCCGAGACACACCCGAGGCCCCGGGACCTCAACCAAATATACCCACAAGTCATAAAACACCATACAAACTTATTCGAGTTCTCAAATCACATCAAATAATGCTAAAAACACGAATCACCCTCCGATTCAAACTTAATGAACTTGAAACTTTCAATTTCTACAACGAATGCCGAAACCTATCAAACCACGTCCGATTGACCTCATATTGTGCACACAAGTCATATTCAACATTACGAACTTACTCCAACTTCCGGAATTGGATTTCGAACCCGATATCAAAAAGTCCACTACCAGTCAAAATCTCCAAAAATGTGACTTTCGCTATTTCAAGCCTAAATGAGTTACAGACCTCCAAAACACAATCCGAACACGCCTCTAAGTCCAAAATCACTTAAGGGAGCTAACGTAACCGACGAACCTCCATTCCGGAGTCGTCTTCGCACAGTTCCGACTATGGTCAAACTCCTAAGGCTTAAGCTTCTGTTTAGGGACTAAGTGTCCCAATTCACTCCGAAATCGCAACAACAACCCACCGGCAAGTCAATAAGCAGAAAACGATACGGGGGAAGCAGTAAATAGGGGATCAGGGCTATAACTCTCAAAACGACCGGCCGGGTCGTTACATCCTCCCCCTCTTAAAACAATCGTTCATCCTCGAACGAGTATAGAGACATACCTGAAGTGGTGAAAAGATGAGGATAACGGCTGTGCATGTCATGCTTGGTCTCCCATGACATACCTGGGCTGTGAGAAGTCGATCCTGAATTACCTTCACCTTATCCAGGGCATCCTGAACCAAGTTCGTACCCAATAATCTAGCCTCGCCCGACTCGAACCAACCTGCTGGAGACCGACACCGCCTACCATACAGAGCCTTATATAGTGCCATCTGAATGCTCGACTGATAACTGTTGTTGTAGGAAAACTCCGCAACTGGCAAGAACTGATCCCAAGTAACCCCAAAATCTAACACACAAGCGCAGAGCATATCGTCCAGTATCTGAATAGTGCACTCGGACTGTCTATCCGTCTGAGGGTGAAATGTTATGCTCCGCTCAACTCGAGTACCCAACTCCTGTTGTACATCCCACCAGAACCGCGATGTGAACTGTGTTCCCCGATCAGAGATGATGGATACCGGTACGCCATGAAGCCTGACAATTTCGCGGATATAAATTCGAGCCAACTGCTAGGAAGAATAGGTAGTCATCACAGGAATGAAATGAGCTGACTTGGTAAACCTATCCATAATCTCCCAAACAGCATCAAACCTCCGCTGAGTCCTTGGGAGTCCAACAACAAAATCCATAGTGATCCGCTCCCATTTCCACTCCGGAATTTCTAACTTCTGAAGTAACCCACCTGGTCGTTGATGCTCATACTTCACCTGCTGGCAATTTAGGCACCAAGATACATACTCCACTATGTCCTTCTTCATCGTCCTCCACCAGTAATGCTGCCTCGAGTCCTGGTACATCTTCGCGGCACCCGGATGAATGGAGTACCGTGAGCTGTGAGCCTCATGGAGAATCAACTCAGGCAAACCATCTACATTGGGTACACATAGCCTGCCCTGCATCCTCAATGTACCATCATCCCCAATAGTGACCTCCTTAGCATCACCGTGCTGGACCGTGTCCTTAAGGACAAGAAGATAGGGGTCATCATACTGACACTCCTTGATATGATCATAATGAGAAGACCGACAGACCACACAAGCCAGTACTCGACTCGGCTCAGAAATATCCAATCTCACAAACTGGCTGGCTAAGGCTTGAACATCCAGCGCTAATGGCCTCTCTGCTGTTGGAAGATATGCTAAACTCCCCAAACTCTATGCCCAGCGACTCAAAGCACCGGCCACCAGATTGGCCTTCCTAGGGTGGTACAAAATGGTGATATCATAATCCTTAAGCAGCTCTAACCACCTCCTCTGACGCAAATTAAGATCCTTCTACTTTAACAGATGCTACAAACTCCGGTGATCGGTGTAGATCTCATAAGGAACACTGTACAAATAGTGCCACCAAATCTTCAAGGCATGAACAATAGTTGCTAACTCAAGGTCATGGACATGATAGTTCTTTTCATGCACCTTCAGCTGTCTGGACGCGTAGGCAATCACCCTACCGTCCTGCATCAATACCGCACCAAGACCAATCCGCGATGTATCATAATATACAGTATAAGACCCCAAACCTGTAGGCAATATTAATATTGGGGCTGTAGTCAAAGTTGTCTGCAGCTTCTGAAAGCTCTCCTCACACTCCTCTGTCCACCTGAACGGAGCACCCTTTTGGGTTAGCTTGGTCATAGGTGCTGCAATAGATGAGAATCCCTCTACAAAATGACGGTAATGCCCCGCCAAACCAAGAAAACTCCAGATCTCCGTAGCTGATGATAGTCTAGGCCAACTCTGCACTGCTTCCACCTTCTTTAGATCCACCTTGATCCCATCACTCGATACTACATGACCCAAGAATGCCACTGAGTCTAGCCAAAACTCACACTTTGAGAATTTTGCATATAACTTCTTTTCTCTCAGGGTTTGAAGCATAGTCATCAAGTGCTGGTCATAATCCTCCCTAGTCCGGGAGTACACCGGAATTTTGTTAATAAACACTACGACGAACGAGTCAAGATAGGGCTGGAACATATTATGCATCAGGTGCATAAAAGCTGTGTTGGCATTGGTCAGCCTAAAACACATCACAAGGAACTCGTAGTGACGTCCTGAAAGCAGTTTTTGGGATATCTGGCTCCCAAATCTTCAACTGATGATAGCCTGAACGTAAGTCAATCTATGAAAACACTCTGGCACCCGGTAACTGATCAAACAAGTCATCTATACAAGGCAATGGATACATGTTCTTCACTGTGACATTGTTCAGCTGGCGATAATCAATGCACATACGCATAAAACTATCCTTCTTCTTCAAAAATAAGACAGGAGAACCCCAAGGTGACACACTGGGCCGAATGAAGCCATTATCAAGCAATTCCTGTAACTGTTCCTTCAACTTCTTCAACTCAGGAGGAGCCATACGTTACGGAGGAATAGAGATGGGCTGAGTGCCCAGCAACGAATCAATGCCAAAATCAATATCTCTATCGGGCGGCATGCCCGGTAGATCAACTAGAAACAAATCTCGAAAGTCCCTCACTACTGGGACTGACTCAACTGTAGGGGCATCAATACTGACATCTCTCACATAAGCTAGATACGCATCACACCCCTTCTCAACCATTCGTTGAGCTTTAAGAAATGAAATAACTCTGCTGGGAGTATACTTTAAGGTACCTCTCCACTCTAATCACGGTAATCCTGGCTTAGCCAGCATCACGGTCTTAGCGTGACAATCAAGAATATCATAATGGGGAGACGACCAGTCCATGCCTAAGATAACATCAAAGTCTACCATACTAAGCAATAATAAATCGGCTATGGTCTCAAAAACACTAAGAGCAATCAAGCACGACTGATACATGCGGTCCACAATAAGAGAATCTCCCACAGGAGTAGACACATAAATAGGGGAACTAAAAAAATCCCGAGATACGCCCAAAAATGGGGCAAAATAAGAGGACACATAGGAATATGTACAGCCTGGATCAAATTGGATCGACACGTCTCTATGACAGATCAGAATAATGCCTGTAACGATAGAGTCGGAAGCAACTGCCTCTGTACGAGCAGGAAGAGCATAATATCTGGCCTGGCCTCCCCCTCTAGGGCGACCTCAACCTCCCCGACCTCCACCTTGAGTTGATTGAGAAGGTGGGGCGGTAGCTGGTGATGGAATCATAGCTTGAGGACCCGGTAGAGCATGCGGTGTTTGAGAAGTCTGTGGAGGTGCACCCCTCCTAAGTCTGGGGAAATCCCTCACCAGATGGCGAGTGTCGCCACACTCAAAACAAGCTCTCGGAAAGCGTGGCTGTTGTGACTGGTTCAGGCCAGGTTTGCTGGAATGATCGCTAAAAGCACCCCGTGAAGGAGGTGACTAGATACTGGCGGTGCATAATAGGGCTCCTAGGGCCTAGATGGGGCCGGAATACCACTGGCGGCTGGAAGTACTGAATGGATGGGGTGACTCCCATAGCCCCTACCATGGCGAACTGCAGTTGGGGCACGAGTACCACTATAAGTGCCAGACTCTCGGGACCTCTTGGCCTCCCTCTCCTCTTTATCCTGAAGGAGCATGCCCTCCAATATCCTAGCAATACTCACAACCTGCTGGTAAGAAATATCTATCTCCAGCTCCCTGACTATACTAATCATGATACTGGGGTGGGGTCCCTCAATAAACCGACGAGCCCTCTCTCGAACTGTGGCAACCGAGGCCAGTGCATGTCGGGACAAATCACTGAAACAAACTACATACTTTGACACAGTCATAGCACCCTGGCCCAGCTACTCAAACTCTGCGCGCCATGCGTCCCTGGGGCTCTGAGGGACATACTCTATCAAAAACATGTCTGAGAACTGAGTCTATGTAAGTGAAGCTGCCTCAGCCAGACTACTTAACTCATAAGCACGCCTCCACTGATAGGCTACTCCTCTAAGCTGGAAGGTGGTAAAAGAAACCCCACTCGTCTCCGCTACGCCCATAGTACGTAGAATACGATTACACTCCTCCGGAAAGCCATGAGCATCCTCTGTAGCCAATCCGCTGAAGGTAAGTGGGTGGTGGTTTTTGTACCTCTCAAGTTTGAGCTGCTCTGCCTCAGAAACTGCTGCCCTAACCTCGGGCTGACCTGGAGCTACCGGCTGCATTGATATAATCTCTGGAACCTGGTCGACCTGAACCCGCTGCTCCGGAGTACCGGCGACGGGAGTCTGTGCTCCTACCCCGTCCTGAGATGTGGTAGGAGCAAGTGGAATTAATCCAGCCTGAGCTAAGGTGCTGAACATGCTTAAAAACTGAGCTAGAGTCTCCTGGAGGGCTGGTGCAGCAACATGTACCTGCCCTCCAACTGGAGCTACTGGGGGCTCCTCTGTAGCAGCTCGTGTGGGTGCTCTGGCTGCACTACGTGGACGTCCTCAGCCTCTACCCCGGCCCCGATCTCTTCCGGCTTTAGCAGGGGACGCGGGTGCCTGGTCATTAGATCATCCGGTATGGGTCCTCACCATCTGTGAGAAAGAATAGAATACAGAAGTTTAGAATTTTTTGATGTCAACAAATTTCGCATGACAAGGAATCAAAGAAGTATAAATTGTTTTCCTAACAGTTCCATAGCCTCCCGAAGATAAGGACAGATGTCTCCCTACTGATCCATGAGACTCTAATAAACCGGTTTGTGACTCACAACACCTATGAACCTATGGCTCTGATACCAACTTGTCACGACCCAAACTCCCTCTGTATAACGTCGCGATAACACCTACTCTCTACGACTAGGTAAGCCTAACAAATTGCAGATAATAACAACACGAAAGTAAAACTTAGCAACTATCAGCAGTGGATAACTAAATAACTAGTAACAATGCTACTCGGTATGTAAAATAACTAATACTCTATAAATACACAGTCTTCCCAAAACCCGGAACATCATGAGTCACAAGCTACAGAAGGAAACTAGTATCTCTATACATCAGAGTCTATCAAAAGAAGTACGGAAGGTACTGACATAGGAGAGAATAGAGGGGGACTCCTAGGTCTACGGACGTGGCTGATATACCTTGAAGTCTCTGTACAGCAGCAAGCACTCTCAACTAATAGCGGCGCTGATAAGAAGTACATGGATCTGCACACAAAATATGTGTAGAAAAGTAGGATGAGTACACCACAATGGTACCCAGTAAGTGCCAAGCCTAACCTCGGTCGAGTAGTGACGAGATCAGGTCAGGCTCACTGGTAAATAATAAATAAGGCAGGAGAATATAAAGTATAACAAGAGACTAGAATTTGACAAAAGGAAACAGAGCAAGGCAACAGTACAACACACAAGGGTAAACAGTAGGGGATCTCCCGAGATACCATCTTGTAGTCCCAAAATAAATATACAGGGAGAACTTCTGAGGTACCGCCTCGTAGTCTCAAAGGTAAATGTGCAGGGAGAACTCCCGAGGAACCGCCTCGTAGTCTCAAAAGTAAATGTACAGGGAGAACTCTCGAGGTACCACCTCGTAGTCTCAAAAGTAAATGTGCCGGAAGAACTCTCGAGGAACCGCCTCGTAGTCTCAAAATTAAATGTACAGGGAGAACTCCCGAGGAACCGCCTCGTAGTCTTAAAAGAAAATGTATAGGGAGAACTCCCGAGGAACTACCTCATAGTCTCAAAGGTAAATGTACAGGGAGAACTCCTGAGGAACCGCCTCGTACTCTCAAAAGTAAACACACAGCTCAAGCCGATATATACAACAGTTAACAGCAAGATTTCTACAGTTATACTGATAAAGAACAAGGAAAACCAGGAATCAACTAGGCATGCTTCATAGAGTTCAAATAAGCAGTTAAAGTATGTAGACATGCGATATTAAACTAAGAAGGATAACTACACATACTAGAATAGCTCAATTAAGAGTGTAAACAGACTAATACTTATTTAAACGGTATAACTCAAATGAAAGGGAAAACAGGTTGCTACTCAGTAAAATAAATCATTTTTTACAACAAATAGCCCGCGTACGTACTCGTCACCTCACATACACGACGCTCACATATTACAATAGTACAAAATTCTAAGGGAATTTCTCCCACACAAGGTTACGCAAGCCACTTACCTCGAACCAAGCTCAATCAATTGGTAACAATGCCTTTTCCATGAATATCCAACTCTGAATGGCCCAAATCTAGCCACAATCAACTACATACCATAAATACAACTATAAGAAATTAATCTAATTAATGAAATCAAGACTTTAACAAAAATTCTGAAATCCATCCTAAACCTTTGACCCGAGCCCACATCTCGGAATTGGGTAAATGTCACAAACTAGAAACACCCACTCGACCACGAGTTCACCCATACCAAAATTACCAAAATCCGATACCCAATCGCCACTCAATTCCTCAAATTAACTCACCAAATCCCTAACCTCCAACTCCCAATTTCCACCTTAAATACACCCTAACTAGGTGAAAAAATAAATGGGAAGCAAGATTATTGATTAAATATAAGCACAAGGGACTTACCTAAAGAAATCTCTCAAAAATGCTCTCACAAATCGCCCTAAACCGAGGTTGCAAAGTCCAAAATGACAAAAATCACGAAGCCCTTCGTCTTAAACACTGCCCATGCATTTCCGCACCTGAGGAGCTTGGGCTCGCACCTGCGCATGCACTTGTACGGAAAATAAGGGCTTCTATGCAAACCACTTGTTCCCCTCTGCTTCCGCAGCTGCGATGAAGGGGTCGCACCTCCGCGTGCGCGCCTGCAGAATCCTATCTGCTTCTGCGGTTTCACTTCACACCTGCGGTCAGCCTTGCGCATTTGCGGGCATCACAGATGCGGCCTTTCAACACACCTGCGATCCCTAACCAATCCACCCAGGCACCTACGACCCCTTTTCACGCACGTGTGATCCCCCACCGCAGGTGCACAAATACCACAAACCAGAAGCTTCAGCTATTTGCATAAGTACAAATTCAATCCGTAAAGCATCTGAAACACACCCGAGGCCCCCGGGACATCAACCAAATATACTCACAAGTCCTAAAACACCATACGAACTTAGTCGAGCTCTCAAATCACATCAAATAATGCTAAAAACATGAATCACCCTCCGATTCAAACTTAATGAACTTGAAACTTCAAATTTCTACAGCCGATGTCGAAACCTATCCAACCACGTCTGATTGACCTCAAATTTTCTACACAAGGCATATTAAACATTATGGACCTACTCCAACTTTCAGAATTGGATTCCAACCCCGATATCAAAAAGTCCACCACCCGTCAAAATCTCTAAAAATTTAACTTTTGCCATTTCAAGCCTAAATGAGCTACAGACCTCCAAAACACAATCCGGACACGTCCCTAAGTCTAAAATCACCCAATAGAGCTAACGGAATCGATAAAACTCCATTCCAGAGTTGTCTTCACATAGTTTTGACTATGGTTAAAATCCTAAGGCTTAGGGACTAGGTGTCTCAATTCACTCTAAAATCACAACAACAACCTCCTGGCAAGTCACATAAGTAGAAAAAGATACGGGGAAAGCAGTAAATAGGGGATCGAGGCTATAACTCTCAAAACGATCGGCCGGGTCGTTACAATACTAGTATAAACATAAACATGGTAAACATTATTGTCCAAAATGAATATATTTTGAATTAAACCTTAGGATCAATTGCCTGTAACACAGACTTGATGGAATCATTGAGTAGCAATCGAATGCTACCTAGTTCTTGAAAAACCTAAAGAACAATAAATTGTTATAATATATCTGAAATTAGAGGCTTATATATATATATAAAGAAGATTAAAAATCAAGAATTAGGTATACCTCCTTCTTGAAGGTTCCAAGGTCTGAACCGACCTACGTATTAAAATAGAAAGAGTTAAAGAAATAATTTGCATAACATAAATTAAAGAAACCATCTAGGATTATCTTAATATGTTACCTTATCAGCATCTTTTCTTAATTTTTTTAATTATTTCATAATATCTTTCTTGTCATCTATTCCCATTGCGTGCTTATGTCCAAATGGAGATGGAGATGGAGCATCTATTGGATGCTCGGCCTTTGTTTCAGCTTCTTCAATGATGTATTCAACTTTGTCTGGCAAATTCATTCCTGAAAGCTCTTCTAGGGCTTCAAGCATATTGGTGAACTGAGTGAAAAACAAAATGTGAGGGACCTAGTCATAATATGTATAAAATGTGTTTATAATTTGTATTAAATTGTCTGTACAGAAGTGAAAAATATTTACCTTGATCCATGATGGTTAGATCATTCTATCTTCCAATGCAGATGTTAATATCTTGTCCTTACTAGCTGTCCAGTTAAGTATGCGGGGGATCGAATTACTAACCCTTGTAGCTATATCAATATTGACTGTAGAGCAACATTCATACAACCATATTTTCATAGCGAGTGCAAAACCGCGAATGAGATAACAATGCACATAAGGGTTGTGCTTGTGCCTAACGGACTGAAGCAATTGTGTATAAGCTTTGATACCCCATGCAAAATTCGCATACTGCCCCGAGTCCACCAAGTAGAACCTAAAAGGGTCTATCAAACTATTATCTTTCTCTGAAGGACAGAGGAAGAATTCTATCAGATAGAGAATACATAGCTTGACTGCATCCTCATCATTCACCCAACTACGGGTGGTTACAATTTGTTTCAAGTATGACTTCTCAACTTTTTCCTTGTTCAAACAATAGCTCCTCATTATTTTACTGTCATATTTAGTTGTGTAACCAAAGTCCATTACTTCTATAAAACATCTAAGGCCAGTGATAAGGGCAAACTCCCTTAACCCAAAGTTCAGACTCTCACCCTTTATTCTGCTGTAGAAAAATCAGAACTGGATGCGTTCAATTCATACCTTATGAGAAGGTGAATTGCCTAATTTTGGATATATATTTTGGGTAGGGAAATAAAATGCCCAAAACATGTCTTCTTAAACAACTTTAACCTAATTTTGGACAATAACACATTGATTTGGCCAGGAACATCAGGATCGGATAATGTCTGAAAGCTAGTGATGCCATAACCAACATCATGTGGTGCAAATAATGTTCGATTCTGCAACAATGAAACAATAAGTTAATAAAACTTGTTTGAAGACTAAAAAATAAAATAAATACAATTTAGCTACAATCAGAAAGACATAAATTGTAACGACCCGGCCGGTCATTTTGAGTATATTAGCCCCAATCCCCTATTTACTATTTTTCCCGTATCCATTTTTTCTTATGTGACTTGCTGGGAGGTCTTGTTTTTGGTTTCGGAGTGTTTTTGGACACTTAATCCCTAAAACAGAAGCTTAAGTCTTAGGATTTTGACCGAAGTCGGAACTGTGTGGAGACGACTTTGGAATACAATTCTGTCGGTTCCTTTAGCTCAGTTGGGTGATTTTTGACTTAGGATCATATCCGAACTGTACATTTGAGGTCTTTAGCTAATTTAGGATTGAAATGGCGAAAGTCAAATTTTTGAAAAGTTTGTCCGGGGGGTTGACTTTTTGATATCAGGATCAGATTCTGATTCCGGAAGTTAGAGTAGGTCCGTAATGTTGGATATGACTTGTGTACAAAATTTGAGGTCAATAAGACGTGGTTTGGTATGATTCAGCATCGTTTGTAGAACTTGAAAATTTCGAAGTTCATTAAGTTTGGATTGGAAGGCGATTCGTGTTTTTGTTGTTGTTTGACGTGTTTTTAGGGCTTGACTAAGTTCGTATGGTGTTTTAGGACTTGTTGGTATATTTGGTTGAGGTTCCAGGGGCCTCGGGGGTGTTTCAGATGCTTAACGGTTTGAATTTGGACTTAGGCTAATGCTGAAGATTTCTGAAATCTGGTGGTTTTGCACCTGCAGTGGGGAGACTGTAGGAGTTGAGGAGATGTCCAGAGGTCACAGGTACGAGGACATTTCCGTATCTTCGAGCCGGCAGATGCGCTCGAAGTTTCGCAGATGCGGAGAGTGAGATGGAGGGGAAGATCACAGAAGCGAAATTTTGTCTGTCGGTGCGCACATGCAGGTGTGACCAATTGCTCGTAGATATGGAACCAGTTCCTTAAGTCATTTCCATACCTGCAAGGGAAATTCCGTAGGTGCGGCGTCGTAGGTGCGACAGTATGTCCGCAGATGTAGAAGAACTGGCAGAAAATGGGATTTTGAGGGTTTGATCTCCATTTCGATTTTTGGACTTTGAGAGCTCGGTGTGAGGCGATTATTCGAGGTTTCTTCAAGAAGATTGTTGTGGTAAGTGATTCTAACTAGGATTGGACTATATTTCATGAATCTATAACTATTGTCATCATCTAATTAGGGATTTGAGTTGTAAATTTGGGGGAAAATTATAGAAACTTCATAAGCAAATATTTCGAGTTTTGGAAGGTGATTTGAGGTTGGATTCGAGTAATTCTTGTATAGTTGGACTCGTGAGTGGATGGGTGTTCATATTTTGTAACTTTTGTCAGATTTTGAGACGTGGGCCTGGGGCCGGCGTTTGACCAATTTCCGATTTTGGCTTGTAATTTCGTATTGTTTCTTATGGAATTGATTCCTTTAGCCTATATTAATTATATCGTACTGCTTGTGGAAAGATTTGGGGAATTTAGAGACTGATTTGAGGGGCAAAGGCATTGCAGAATAGGATTTTGCTCGGTTTGAGGTAAGTAATAATTTTAAATTTGGTCCTGAGGGTATGAAACCTCGGATTATTAGATTAGGTGAGTATTTTGGAGGTGGCGCACATACTAGGTGACAGGCGTGTGGGCGTGCACCGTAGGAATTGGGACTTGGTCCATTCCGTGAAACTATAAAGTTGAATAACTTGTTACTAGCTATATGCTCTGCCTGTGTTATAGAAATTTGGCTGCAAATTATGTTAGAGATCATGCTTAGGTTATGTGGTGGTACTGTTGGGACCCGCAGAGGTCGCGTACTTGTTGAATTACTTGCTGATTTTTGTCTTGTGCTGAGTCATGGTTTTACTCGTGTATCATATCCCATCCTCTTCTTGATTCTTGTTGATACACTATGTTATCTTTGTTTGGGTCGATCTTTGTGATTTCCGAGAGCCCGAGAGATTAGAGAGGTTGATGACTGAGTGAGGTCGAGGGCCTGTCTGTGAGGTACTGATACTATAGCATATGAGTTGTCCGTGCAGTTCCACATATTGATACTATGGCACGTGAGTTGTCCGTGTAACACGTGAGTTATCCGTGCGGTTCCACATATTGATACTATAGCACATGAGTTATCCGTGCAGCACGTGAGTTGTCCGTGCGGATATGGCACTTGGGCTTAAAGGAGCCCCTCCGGAGTCTGCACACCCCCAGTGAGCGCAGGTACCTATTGAGTGTGAGTACTAAGGGATAAAAGCCAAGTGATTTGAGTTGTTGTGACGAGTTGAGTGACTATTTCCCTGAGAGGCTGTACTTGCTTTTTTATTTGTTGCTGCACTTAGTTGCTATCTGTCATTGTTGTGAAATTTCTGAAATATTCTATATCCAGATTGGCCTGCACTGTAACTATATAAAACCTATTTGAATTGAACTTTCGGATTTGAAAGCATGTCTATTCTTTGCTGGAATTATTGAAAATGAACTGTATTTGTATAGCTCATCACTACCTTCTCAATTCCTTATTTATTTCTGTTACTTGCTGAGTTGGTTGTACTCATGCTACACCCTGCACTTCATGTGCAGATCCAGGTGTGTTTGAGCACGGAGGTCGTTGAGTTGTTGCACGATCGAGCACCAGAGACTACGAGGTAGCTGTCGGCGTTCGCAAACCTTGTCTCTCCTTTTATGTTTTCCTTCTTTTCTGTATTGATACTTAGACACTGATTTATTAGACTGGACATCTAGATGCTCATGACTCGGTGACACCCCGATGTTGGGCTATTTTTCCGCACTTATATTTTATTTGGGTTTTACCGCATTTTTATGAAAACCTCCGGTTATTTTAAATGTCTTAATTCATTTCTGTTAAATTATGAAAGTGTTTTGGAAAGGTCATCTTGCCTAGTATCACGATAGGAGTCATTATGATGGATTAGGTTTTGGGCTGTGACAAGTTGGTATCAGAGACTAGATTACATAGGTCTCACGTGTCATGAGCAGGGTTAATAGAGTCTTGCGGATCGGTACAAAGACGTCTGTACTTATCTTCGAGAGGCTGCAGAACCCTTAGGAAAAACATCACATTCTTGATTTCTTGTCGCGAGAATCTGTTGATTCTGGTGACTTAAATTCTGTTATTCTAATTCACTCACAGATGGTGAGGACGCGTACTACAGGGCAGGATGGACAGCCACCAGTACCACCATCCAGGGCCGCGAAAGGCCGAGGTCGCGGTATAGGCCGCGGTAGGGGCAGAGGTGCAGCCCGCATAACAACTGGGGCAGTACCTACAGACCCACCAGTTGCCCCAGTTCAGGAGCAGGCTCCAGTTATGGACGAGCCTGTGGGACTAACTCAAGCACCACTCGTGCCCATTGTGATTCCAAGCCTTCAGGAGGCCTTAGCTCAGATTCTAACCGCGTGTACCAGTCTTGCTCAGGCAGTCTCTGTTACGTCTGCAGCAGCCACTTCTCAGACTGGGGGAGGCGCTCGGACTCCTGCTGCCCGCACACTAGAGCAGGTAGTACAGGGATTCCAGACACCCGGTGCACCACCAGCGTAGCCGGTTGCTGCTCCTCAGGATTATGTTGTTCCTACTATGCCTGAGGATGAGCAGCGTAGATTGGAGAGCTTTGGGAGGCTCCAGCCTCCATCTTTCAGTGGTGCAGAAGGAGAGGATGCACAAGGTTTCTTGGACAAGTGTCAGAGGATACTCCGTACGGCAGGAATTCTGGAGACCAGTGGGGTCTCGTTCACTACCTTTCAGTTCTATGGGGCTACATTCAGTTGGTGGGAGGCTTACGAGAGGCGTAGGCCGGTCGGCGCAGCACCCCTCACCTGGCAGCAGTTCTCCATTTTCTTTCTGGAGAAGTTCGTACCTCAATCCCACAGAGAGGAGCTACGCAGATAGTTTGAGCAGCTTTGTCAGGGTGATATGTCTGTGATGCAGTATGAGATGAGATTTTCAGAGTTGGCCCGTCATGCTATCTAGTTGGTTCCCACAGACAGGGAGAGGATCGGGAGGTTCATAGATGGACTCACTTTTCATCTGTGATTGCTTATGACTAGAGAGAGAGTGTCAGGTACTACTTTTGATGAGGTTGTCGATATTGCCCGTCAGATTGAGATGGTTCGAAGCTAGGAGTAGGTCGAGAGGGAGGCCAAGAGGCCTCGTGGCTAGGGTGGCTTCAGCGGTGTTCCTTCTGGGGTGAAGTTCCACCACGGTAGGGGTCGTCCTTTCAGACATGCTCAGACGGCTCGCCCAGTTCACCGTGGTACATCATCTGGCAATAGTTCACACAGCTATCAACAAGGTCAGTCTTCATTCAGTGCACTACTAGCGCAGATTTCTCACCTTGCCTCGTCGGCTCAGGTGTCTACAGGTAGTTCTTCGGGGCATCAGGAGCAGTAGTTCCGTCAGATGAGGGGTTGTTTCGAGTGCGGAGATTTTGGACACATTAAGAGAGATAGCCCTAGGTTGTTAAGTGGGGCTCCACAGCAGAGTACTCAGCCGATGGTACCAGCACCAACAGCTTCACCACTCGTCCAGCCAGCTCGAGGTAGGGCTCAGTCAACTAGGGGTTGCCCGAGAGGGGGAGGCCGATCAGGGGGTGGTCAGGCCCGTTTCTATTCTCTTCCTGCCAGACCAGATCCCATTGCTTCAGATGTTGTGATTACAGGTATTGTCTCAGTTTTCCACAGAAATGTCTCTGTATTATTTGACCATGGTACCACTTATTCATATGTGTCTTCGTATTTCGCTCATTTTTTGGATATTCCCCGGGAGTCTCTAGCTTCATTTGTTCACGTATCTACTCTGGTGGGAGATACTAATATTGTTGACCATGTATATTGGTCATGTGTGGTGACTATTGGGGGTCTGAGTACTAGAGTAGATCCTTTGCTGCTTAGTATGGTCGATTTTGATGTGATATTGGGTACGGATTGGTTGTCTCCATGTCATACTGGTTTAGATTGTCATGCTAAGATCGTGACGTTAGCGATGTCGGGGTTGCTGAGAGTTGAGTGGAGCGATTCTATAGACTATGTTCCCAGTAGAGTGTTTTCATAATTGAAGGCTCAGCGGCTGGTTGAGAAGGGTTGTCTATCCTATTTGGCTTTTGTAAGGGATGTTAGTGTAGAGGTCCCTGCTATTGATTCTGTTCCTGTGGTGTGTGATTTCCCGGATGTGTTTCCTGCAGACCTGCTTGGCATGCCGCCTGACAGGAACATTGACTTCGGCGTTGATTTGGTGCCGGGCACTCAGCCCATTTTTATTCCTCCATATCATATGGCACCGACAGAGTTGAAGGAATTGAAGGAGAAACTTCAGGAACTCCTTGATAAGGGGTTTATTCGGCCTAGCGTGTCATCTTGAGGTGCACCAGTTCTATTTATGAAGAAGAAGGATTGTACTATGAGAATGTGCATTGATTACAGACAGTTGAACAAGGTCACAATCAAGAACAAATATCCACTGCTGCGTATTGATGATCTATTTGACCAGCTTTAGGGAGCAAGGGTGTTCTACAAGATTGATTTGAGGTCAGGGTATCACCAGCTGAAGATTCGGGACTCAAATATTTATAAGACAGCTTTCAGGACCCTATATGGCCATTATGAGTTCCTTGTGATGTCTTTTGGGCTGACCAGTGCCCCAGCAGTGTTCATGTATTTGATGAACAGTATGTTTCAACCTTATCTTGAGGGAGCAGAAGCTTTATGCAAAGTTCTCCAAATATGAGTTTTGGCACAGTTCAGTGGCGTTCATGGGGCACGTGATGTCCAGGGAGCGTATTCAGGTGGATCCGAAGAAGATAGAGGCTGTGCAGAGTTGGCCCAGACCGTCCTCAGCCATGGAGATTCGGAGTGTTATTAGTTTGGCTAGTTATTACCACCGTTTTGTGGAGGGATTCTCATCTATTGCATCGCCCTTGACTAAATTGACCCAAAAGGGTGCTCCTTTCAGGTGGTCGGAGGAGTGCGAGGAGAGCTTTCAGAAGCTCAAGACTGCTTTGACCACGGCTCCAGTTCTAGTTCTACCATCAGCTTCTGGTTCTTACACAGTGTATTGTGATGCCTTACGGATAGGTATTGGGTGTGTTCTGATGTAGGAGGGTAGAGTGATTGCTTATGCTTCGCGCTAGTTGAAGCCTCATGAGAAGAACTATCTTATCCATGACCTTGAGTTAGTAGTTATTGTTCATGCCTTAAAGATGTGGCAGCACTATTTGTACGGGGTTTATTATGAGATTTACACTGATCATCGAAGTTTGCAGCATCTGTTCAAACAGAAGGATCTTAACTTGTGTCAGCGGAGGTGGTTGGAGCTTCTTAAGGACTATGATATCACCATTTTATACCATTCCGGGAAGGCCAATGTGGTGGCCGATGCCTTGAGTCGCCGGGCGGAGAATTTGGGGAGCTTAGCATATCTTCCAGTAGTAGAGAGGCCATTGGCATTGGATGTTCAGGCCTTAATCGGCTAGTTTGTTAGATTGGATGTTTCTAAGCCGAGTCAAGTATTGGTTTGTGTCGTCTCTCGGTCTTATCTTTATGATCGTATCAGGGAGCGTCAGTATGAGGACCCCTATCTGCTTGTCCTTAAGGACATGGTCCAGCGCGGTGATTTTAAGGAGGTCACTATTGGGGATGATGGTGCATTGAGGATGCAGGGCAGGCTATGTGTGCCCAATGTAGATGGTTTGTGTGAGTTGCTTCTATAGGAGGCTCACATTTTGCGGTATTCTATTCATTTGGGTGCCGCGAAGATGTATCAGGACTTGAGACAGCATTACTGGTGGAGGAGAATGAAGAAGGACATAGTGGAGTATGTAGCTTGGTGCCTAAATTGCCAGCAGGTGAAGTATGAGCATCAACGACCAGGTAGGTTGCTTCAGAAGTTAGATATTCCGGAGTGGAAATGGGAGCGGATCACTATGGATTTCATTGTTGGGCTTCTACAGACTCAGCGGAAGTTTGATGCAGTTTGGGTGATTGTGGACCGGTTGACCAAGTCAGCTCATTTCATTCCTGTGATGACTACTTATTCTTCCGAAAAGCTGGCTCGAGTGTATATCCACGAGATCATCAGGCTTCATGGCGTACTGGTATCTATCATCTCTGACCACGGTACGTAGTTTATATCATGATTTTGGAGGGCCGTACAGCATGAGTTGGGTATTCGAGTGGAGTTGAGCACAACATTTCACCCTCAGACGGACGGACAGTCCGAGCGCACTATTCAGATATTAGAGGAAATACTTCGTACATGTGTGATGGAGTTTGGGGGTTCGTGGGATCAGTTCTTGCCACTAGTGGAGTTTGCCTACAACAACAGTTATCATTCGAGCATCCAGATGCCACCGTATGAGGCTTTGTATGGGAGGCGGTGTAGGTCTCTGGTGGGTTGGTTCGAGCCAGGCGAGGCTAGATTATTGGGTACAGACTTAGTTCAGGATGCTCTGGAGAAGGTTAAGGTGATTCAGGATAGACTACGCATAGCCTAGTCCAAATAGAAGAGTTATGCAAATCGGAAGGTTCACGATGTTGCATTCATGGTTGGAAAGCGGGTCTTGCTCTAGGTTTTGCCTATGCAGGGCGTTATGAGGTTCGGGAAGAAGGGAAAGCTGAGCCCAAGTTTCATTGGTCCCTTTGAGGTATTGCGACATGTTGGGGAGGCTGCTTATGAGCTTGTCTTGCCTCCCAGTCTAGCAGGAGTTCATCCAGTATTCCATGTTTCTATGCTCCTGAAGTATCACGGCGATTCGTCTCACGTGTTGGATTTCAGCTCAGTCCAGTTGGACAAGGATTTATCTTATGTTGAAGAGTGGGTGGCGATCTTGGATATGAAGGTTCGAAAGATGAGGTCGAAGAATATTGGTTTTGTGAAGGTTTAATGGAGGGGTCATCCGGCCGAGGAGGTGACTTGGGAAACCGAGCATGATATGCGCAACCGTTATCCTCATTTTTTCACCACTTCAGGTATGTCTCTATGCTCATTCGAGGACGAACGATTGTTTTAAGAGGGGAAGGACGTAATGACCCGGTCGGTCATTTTGAGTGTACTAGCCCCGATCCCCTATTTATTATTTTCCCTGTATCTATTTCTGCTTATGTGATTTGCCGGGAGGTCTTGTTTTTGGTTTCGGAGTGTTTTCGGATACTTAGTCCCTAAAACAGAAGCTTAAGTCTTAGGATTTTGACCGTATACAGAACTGTGTGAAAACGACTCCGGAATGGAGTTCTGTCGGTTCTGTTAGCTCCATTGGGTGCATTTGGACTTAGGAGCGTGTCCGGACTGTAAATTTGAGGTCTTTAGCTAATTTAGGCTTGAAATGGCGAAAGTTAAATTTTTGGAAAGTTTGACCGGGGGGTTGATTTTTTTATATCGGGGTCAGATTCTGATTCCGGAAGTTGGAGTAGGTCCGTAATGTTGGATATGACTTGTATGCAAAATTTGAGGTCAATCGGACGTGATTTGGTATGATTCAGCATCATTTGTAGAACTTGGAAATTTTGAAGTTCATTATGCTTGGATTGGAGGGAGATTCGTATTTTTGTTGTTGTTGTTTGACGTGTTTTGAGGGCTTGACTAAGTTTGTATGGTGTTTTAGGACTTGTTGGTATATTTGGTTGAGGTCTCGGGGGCCCCGGGGGTGTTTCGGATGCTTAACGGTTTGAATTTGGACTTAGGCTAATGCTGAAGGTTTTTGAAATCTGGTGGTTTTGCACCTGCAGTGGGGAGACCGCAGGTGCGTACTCGCACGTGTGGGTGAAGGAGCACATAATAGGGAGTTGAGGAGATGGCTAGGGTTGCAGGTGCGAGGACATTTCCGCATCTGCTAGCCCGCAGATGCGCTCGAAGCTCCGCACATGCGGAGAGTGAGATGGAGGGGAAGATCACAGAAGCGGACCTTTGTCCGCGGGTGCGCACACACAGGTGCGACCTATTGCTCGCAGATACGGACCCGGTTCCTTAAGTCATTTCCGCACTTGCAAGGGAAATTCCGCAAGTGCGACATTATGTCTGCAGATGCGGAAGAACTGGGCAGAATATGGGATTTTGAGGGTTTAATCTCCATTTCGATTTTGGGACTTTGAGAGCTCGGTGTGAGGTGATTTTTCGAGGTTTCTTCAAGAATATTATTGGGGTAAGTGATTCTAACTCGGATTGGACTATATTTCATGAATCTATTACTATTTGCATCATCTAATTTGGGATTTGAGTTGTAAATATGGGGGGAAATGATAGAAACTTCATAAGCAAATATTTCGAGTTTTGGAAGGTGATTTGAGGTTTGAGTCGAGTAATTCTTGTATGTCTGGACTCGTGAGTGGATGGGTGTTCGTATTTTGTGACTTTTGTTAGATTTTGAGACGTGGGCCCGGGGCCGGCTTTTGACCAATTTCGGATTTTGGCTTGTAATTCCGTATTTTTTCTTGTGGAATTGATTCCTTTAGCCTATATTAATTATCTCGTACTGCTTGTGGCTAGATTCGGGGTATTTAGAGATTGATTCGAGGGGCAAAGGCATTGCGGAATAGGATTTTGCGCGGTTTGAGGTAAGTAACAATTTTAAAGCTGGTCCTGAGGGTATGAAACCCCGAATTATTGGATTATGTGAGTATTTTTGAGGTGACGCACATGCTAGGTGACTGGCGTGTAGGCGTGCACCGTAGGAATTTGGATTTGGTCCATTCCGTAAAACTGTAAGTTGAATAACTTATTGCTAGCTATATGCTCTCCCTGTGTTATAGAAATTTGGATGCAAATCATGTTAGAGATCATTCTTAGATTATGTGATGGTATTATTGGGACCCGCAGAGGTCACGTACTTGTTGAATTACTTGCTGATTGTTGTTTTGTACTTAGTCATGGTTTTACTTGCGTATCATATCTCAGCCTCTTCTTGATTCTTATTGATACAATATGTTATATTTGTTTGGGCCAATCTTTGTGATTTTTGAGAGCCCGAAAGATTAGAGAGGTTGATGACTGAGTGAGGCCGAGGGCCTGTCTGTGAGGTATTGATACTATGGCACGTGAGTTGTCTGTGCAACACGTGAGTTGTCCGTGCGGTTTCACATATTGATACTATGGCACGTGAGTTATCCATGCAGCACGTGAGTTATCCGTGCGGTTCCACATATTGATACTATGGCACATCAGTTATCCGTGTAGCACGTGAGTTATCCGTGCGATTCCACATATTGATACTATGGCACATGAGTTATCCGTGCAGCACGTGAGTTGTCCGTGCAGATATGGCGCTTGGGCTGAAAGGAGCCCCTACGGAGTCTTCACAACCCTAGTGAGCGCAGGTACCTATTGAGTGTGAGTATTGAGGGCTGAGAGCCGAGTGATTTGAGCTGTTGTGACGAGTTGAGTGATTGTTGCCCTGAGAGGCTGTAATTGCTTTTTTATTTGTTGATGCACTTAGTTGTTATCTGTCATTATTGTGAAATTTCTGAAAGATTCTATATCCGAATTTTCCAGCAATGTAACTGTATAAAACTGATTTGATTTGAACTGCCGGATTTGAAAGCATGTCTATTCTTTGCTGGAATTATTGAAAATGAACTGTATTTTTATAGCTCATCACTACCTTCTCAGTTCCTTATTTATTTCTGTTACTTGCTGAGTTGGTTGTACTCATGCTACACCCTTCACTTCATGTGCATATCCAGGTATGTTTGAGCATGGAGGTCGTTGAGTTCGTACATGATCGAGCCCCGGAGACTATGGGGTAGCTGCCGGCGTTCGCCGACCTTGTCTCTCCTTCTATGTTTTTCTTCTTTTTTGTATTGATACTTAGACACTATTTTATTAGACTGGACATCTAGATGCTCATGACTCAGTGACACCCCGATGTCGGACTATTTTTTTGCACTTATATTTTATTTGGGTTTTACCCCTGTTTTTATGAAAAATTCAATTATTTTAAATGTCTTAATTCATTTATGTTAAATATTGAAAGCGTTTTGGAAAGGTCGGCTTGCCTAGTATCACGATAGGCGCCATCACGACGGGTTAGATTTTGAGTCGTGACATAAATACCTTGCATACAAGTAAGTTGCAAAATTAGTAAACATATAACAACTGACTACATTGAAGCTATAAATTATGTTTAAAGTAAGAAATTAGAATGTAATAACAAGACATAACATATACAATTTGGTAACAGAAAATAAAGCTAACATCTACAAATAGAGCAACTAATAACCAATAAAACCAACTACAACAAGTAGTACATCCCCTAATAACATGATTTCGAATAATAGGCTATAAATGTTTAATTCTGCACCAAAAGAAACAGTAAGTTAATAAAACTTATTTGAAGACAAAAAAATAAAATAAATACAATTCTACTACAATTTAGCTACAGTCAGAAAGACGTTAATACATTGCATACAAGTTACAAAATTATTAAACATATATAACAACTGACTACATTGAAGCTACAAATGCACTGATAAAATTATGTTTAGAGCGGGAAATTAGAAAGTAATAACTACACATAATATATATAATTTATTTACAGAAAATGAATCTAACATCTACAAAATAGAGCAAATAATAAACAATAAAACCAACTAAATCATGTAGTATATTCCCTAACAAAATATTTTCGAATAATATACAAGAAATCTACAATTTGGAGGAAAATGTAGAAAAGTTGATAACCAACAACAAATATATACAATGTTGACAAAATTTCTACAAATACAAAAAAAACAAAAAATATGTATAGTCATGAGACTGAGAACAGGTTTTGTTACTTTAAAAAAAAATCAAAATTGTAACTACTAAAATTTTACCTTCTCCAATGACTGTTGGGGTATAGTTTTAGGTGATTTTTGAACTTTCTTCTTTTTTGAAGGTCTGACAGTAGGAGAAACTTTAATTTTTATTTTATGTTTCGGGATAACTTTTTCTTCGACGAAATCATCATCACGAATAATTTCTTTGCCCTTCTGCTTGACTGATTTAGCAGATGTTGAAGCTTCATCAGCATCCTTTTCATGCTTGAGTTTTGTTCGATCTTCTGCCCTAGCTTCACGAGGAAAAAGCTTGGACTTTGTTTCTGGTTTTGCATGTGCCGATTTCACTACTTTTTTGGGTGAATTCTGTGAGAAAATACCCAAATCAAAAGTAGAAATATCACCAATATTAGTTTTTTTATGGTTATTCTTCGGAACTCCATTCTTCTTCACTGTAAGGGAAGGAAAAATTTAAACTGCTACTATTTTCGTAGGATTTAGAGAGAGAATTAAGAAAGATTGAGAGAGAATAGCAAAGATTTTTGAAGAAAAATGGAAGGGAGCGTTAATAGAGGGAGAGACTACAGAATCGGGGGG